>JALPCE010000026.1:0-137822 GCA_026538705.1 Aureobasidium sp. GC_Fusr_1 | reverse complement strand
CTTCCGCCGCTCTACCACCAAACAATGCTGCCCACACCCCCGTCACCTCTGCCTCTGCACTCCCCAGCTCGGCGCCCCAGCAACTAGACTACAAAGATGCGGCCGTGGCTGCGCAATTCCTGAGGAGTAGGATTAGAAAGGCCTTGGCTGATTTGGGTGGGTTGGCGGATATGCATAGAGGTGTTGAGGAGCAAGAGGAAGAGATCAAGGGGTTAGAGGACAAGATCAAGAGACAAAGTGAGGTGTTGGCTAGATTGGCGGCATTGGCCGAGGAAAACAGTTGAAGAGGGGGGTGTTGAACGATAGATGTACGATCTCTGAAAACACTCAACACTACCTCTGGTCGCGGCAGTGCATGTCGCACATATCCTTCTGAGCCGGCGCCGAAAGCAGACATGGTCATACTCAAATAACTACTCCGGCAATCCGCGATGCGCAAAACACTGCTTCGTATTCTCGATCGATTGTCCGGCACCGCGCAAACCACTGGACTATCTGCAATGCTCAACCAGGACTCGAACAATCACACGACACACCTCATACTCAAGTCGATGACTTGACGCCAAAAAGCTTGTCATCGGAGTTCGCATACAAAGCCCTTCGAGTCCAACAAGCGACCCAAGCTTGCTAGGGCTTGTCATTCCAGAAAGGGAGTCCACTTCAAAGCACACGAATCATGACCACACAACGAAAGGGACAAAGACACAATCATCAAGGAAGAAGAGAAGTAGATTCAGGAAAGCCAAAACGCTAAAGTCTATTTTCGTCATAAGAGGAGAAAGCCAATTAAGTTATTCGTTCATAATATTCACATGAGAAGCCCATTTTGTGTGCGGTATGGAGTCCTTCTAGGCTCCCTGGACCTTTGCGTTTCTGCGCTCGGCTGCAGATGCAGTGAGCTTGAGTGCCTCGGGAGCGTCCTCCTTGGGCATGTACATCTCGACAAACTGCAGGTAAGGAGCGGCGTTGAAGTTGTCGTCGGCCATGAGCTGGTCGAGCTCCTCGCGTGTCTTGATGGTGTAGGTCTTGTACTCGCCCTCCTTTGCGCCGAAAGCGGGAACCAGATCCTTGTACTTCCACTCCTGGACGTCGTTGTACTCGGCGTTCATGCCGTGGATCATGCGCTCGATGGTGTAGCCGTCGTTCTGGATGAGGAAGATGATGGGCTTCAGCTTGCGGCGGATCATGGTCGAGACCTCCTGGGCGGTCAATTGGAACGAACCATCACCAGTGAGCAGAATCGTACGGTGCTTCTCGCCTTTCTCCTCCTCGAGCTCCTTGGCAGCCAAAGCAGCACCCTGGCAAGAACCAGTGGCGTAACCGATGGAGCCCCACAGGACCTGGGAGATGAGTTGAACCTTGGCAGGGAAGCGAGTCTCCCAGATACCAAAGTTGGCAGTACCGGTCTCGGTAAGGACAATGTCCTGCTCGCGCAGCCACTGACCAAGACGAGGCCAGAAGTACTTCTGTGTGATGACCTGGGTGTTCTCCTGGCTGCTTGTGCGGTTGGTGGGCTTGGGGCCAGCCTCGACGTTCAGCTTGCCCATCTTGTCGACAACCTTGCGGAGGACACCGTTCATGCGGACTCCAGGATATTGCGAGTAGCGGACTTGGATGAAGTTCGAGTGGAAGTCAATGGTGGTCAATTGACTTTGGCGGAATGTGAAGCCTGCAGTGTTGAAGTCTGACTTGATGGCACCAATGCTGAGGACAAGGTCGGAGCTCTCGACACGGTCGCGAACACCTTCGTTCGAGCCATCACCAGCATACACACCACCGTAGTTAGGCAGAGTCTCGTCGACGCAACCCTTACCAAGAGGAGCGACAAATGTGGGCAGGCCAGACTTGACGACCAAGTCGTGTGTCTCCTTCTGGGCGCGGTGACGGATAGCACAACCATCAACCAGGATGACAGGGTTCTTTGCTGCATGGAGGTACTTCAGGACAACATCCACGACGTAGTCTTCTTGCTCTTCGGGGTTTGCGGGGTATGCGAGGTCGATGGGCTGAGCGAGTCTCTCGCCCTCAATCATGTCCTCGACAATGTCGCAAGGCAGGCCAATGTAGACGGGGCGCGATTGGATGTAACATTCGCGAATGACGTGGTCGATCTCGGCGGCAGCAGTGTTGGCGTCCTTGAGGTTGGCGACGGCGCAGGAAACCGGACGGAACATGTCAATGAAGACGTCGTAGTTGCCATTGCCGAGAGTGTGGTGGAGCAAAAGGCCATCTTTCTGTGCCGATGTTGCGGGCGTACCGACAACGTGAACGATTGGGACATATTCCGAGTAGGCGCCGGCAATAGCATTGATGGCCGAGAGCTCACCAACACCAAAGGTGGTGACAAGGGCGGACAAGCCCTTGATTCTGGCGTATCCATCTGGACAACAAAATGTTAGCCCGTGCTGTTATGAGAGCCACTCAACCAACTTACCAGCAGCGTAACCAGCGTTGAGCTCGTTGCAGTTGCCAACCCATTTCAGGCCAGCCTTCTCCAGGTAGTCGAGAGCGACCAGGTTGTAATCACCAGGAAGACCGTGAACAGAGCTAACGCCACATTGCTTCAGACGAGTAAAGAGGTACTCGGTGATGGTGATGGGCTTCTTGAGCGAACTCGTGCGGATGTCTTGGGAAGCCATGGTGGGGGGGGGAGGGGTGTGAGGATTGTAGTATCTCTGGAGAGGATGGGAAGAGAAGTCTATGCTCGGGAGGTTGGTTGGCTTATATTCGAAATGCTGGATTGATGCGGAACGAGAACGTAAGGAAGTCAAACCGCTGAAATGCTCCCTGGAACATCCTGGGAGCTCTTGCCCGACAACGAGTATGACGACGCAGCTCGGAACCTCATGGATAGGCCCGACCAACAAGTGTCACCCCATCACCAGAACCTCGCCATCTTCTCGGCGGCCTTACTCACGAGTGCGACCGGCTCCGTTCATGTTAGACTTGATCGCCATATTCCCAACCCCATTGCCCATGAGAGATTCAGGACAATTCGCATTACACAGCATGCCATCTTTCGGAGAACGCTCCATGATAGAAGAATCAGGACCTTGATGACATCGTCTTCGATCATCCGAAGCTTGGACCACCAAAGATGAGCGAGTCAAGCCATAGCTTCGGCTGCTCCCGAATATGCGAACCTCCTTCCTCTGGCCATCACGCGCTCGCAGACATGCTGGCACCACTGATATGATATTTCTCTCGGGCCATAACGTGGTATGCGTCCCAGCTTACCTGCATGACTACTCGTTGGTCTCAACAGCAGTAGCCTGTATCGTGTGCTCGGTACCACATACTCTCTGGCTCAGATACATTGTGTTCCTCCAAGTCTTCACGATAGTCGGAATTTTCCTCTGTCAGTAAAGCGTCTGTTCGCCTTCTCCGGTCTCTACCGAGTATTGGACAGAACATATCGGTTGCCTCACCTTTGCCTCTGTGACAAACCTCCGGATAGCTGCCGATGTCAGCGTGTTATTGGCTGTTTGGAACCAACGTGTCGACGATATTGTTTAGGATCTGGTAAGATCTCAGACCACTCCTGCCTGTATCACTCACCATCGAACCATATCTAACTCTTTTCAGACTACCAATCATGAAGCACAGATGCTTCAAAGGGTCCACTTCTTTGCACTTCGCAATTATATGTTATGAGAACAGAGAATCGGTAACCCGACATTGGAGAAACAAAAAGTTGTTGGAACAAAACAGAAAAGAATGATGCTTTCTATTAAACAAGAGAGTAGTCTTTTAAAGAACGCCGAGATTGCTAACCTCACCACTCTCCTCACGGGGTTGGCCGCCAATAATGTAGCTGGCACGCCAACGCATACGAATAGCACTTCCTTTGCCCGGAGCGACGCCTTGTAAGCGAACAGCTTGCTTAATGCCGTCGACTTGGTTTGGCGACAGGTTACGACCGGATTGTGGTTGAAGTTGCAGGGAGAATGCCTTGAAAAGGATACCGTTAGCTTACTGGATATCAAGGAGGGTTTGGCTGTGTCTTGAGCATACCTTTGTTACTGCGAGTTGAAGGGTAAAATCGTTAATGGGCTGAGGGGTCTTGTTGGATATCCTGGCGTCAATGGCTAGGTAATCATGTGCGCCCGCCGGCCGTGAGACGTTGAAGACAGCTCTCACGGTGGAATCAATGACAGTAACGGTATTGGACTGGGGTTGCTGTGGTTGGGTAGGCAGAGCAGACGAAAATGTCCACTCATCATCTCCACCTAATAGTGATGCAGCTGATTGCGGGACTGCGGGTGATGCTGGAGGCTTGACAGATTGCTGGAATTGGAATGGTGACGCGGTGTGCGAGTTGCCGGACAGAGCAGCGAATGGGTCTGCCGCCTTGTGTTGTTGGTGTTGTTGTTGAGGTTGTTGGAAGGAGTTTGATGCAGGAGCGGGGGAAGCGATCATGCCAAAGGGATCGTAGTTGGCTCGGGATGCTTGAGGTTGAGCAGGAGGAGGAATGGCAGCAGGTGTAGGAGCTGACTGTGAGCTGGAGGGACCAGCAAGATCGGCCAGACCATTGTTGGGTGAGCCGAGAGTCAACGCACCACCAGAACCATACGTAGAATCGCCCATTGACAGGCCAAGCAAGTCGTCTTCCAACGCATTGCCCTTGGACTGTGGAGCTGCCTGGGAAGACTGAGATTGAGCCGGCTGGACGGCCTCCTCCTCCTCTGGGCCACCAAAGTCGATGAGAGACAACTCGTTGTTAGGTCCGCTCTTGACACCAGCACCGCTGATTCCAAGAGTGCCAGCAGCAATCCTGTTGGCACCCTCGAGATCGCCCTTCTTGATGAGCTTGTATCTTTCGCTTGTACGGTGAATACTGTCGTTGATCTCTAAAAGCTTTGCGACAGCCTCATGATCCTCTGATTCTTCCTCGCACATTTTCTGGATCTTGGGGTGCGCGCTAGCCAAGGCATTTGCAAGTTCCTTGTCTCGTCAGTATCAAGGGTAACATGAAGCAGTCAACGCTACTCACCTCGAAGACATCGCCCTCCTTGATCTCGTCGCCTGGCTTATAGCCCTGCAACATTTCCTCCAACAATCTCGCCTTTTGCTGAATCTTGCCAACTTCCTCGGCAGCCTTTGCACGATAGTCGGTCTTGCGGCGAGTGTCAAAGCCGGCCATAACCTTCATAAGCTTGTTGGCCTCTTGCAAATCATGAGGGGTACCTCTGCGGATGAGCTCCTGCAATTTTGCTGACTGAGCGGCGCGTTCCTCCTCCTCCATCTCCTCGGCCGATCTAAGATCGTTGGTGGGATTGAGCACAGCGGCATCCTCCTTCTTGACCTCGGGGAATGTGTAGCCCTTGTAGCTCAGCAGGCGGTGCATGTCGCGGATGAAGCCCAGATCCTCTCTGTACTTTGAGGTGACGCAGATGGTGGAGCGCCATTCTTCGATAAGCTCGAGAATGCGGTTCTGAACGCGAGTGACGCGCATGGGAGGACGCTCGGGGAAGCGACGAACGAGCTCGTTGAGGAAGTCCTTTGTGCTGACTTGGAGGTGGAAAGCATAGCCGCAGTTCTTGACACAGATATCGAGCAGGGTCAAGGCGAGCATGGAGACATTGGGATTGCGGTGGTTGACATATTGGACAACGGCGACGGCGGCTTCACGCGGAGCGTTCCCCTTCTTAGCATTGATCAAGTCGGCGACCTCGAGGTTCAGGGCCAGGTTCGGCTCGAAGTTTTGCGGGTCGCAGGCATTGTCTGAGGGAGCTCGTTAGACCGAAAGACGCTCGTCATGTGTCAGGAAGGAGACAGACGAATATAGCGCTGCAGCGGGGTTTGGGGAGCAGGTCCCTCGTGAACCCAGCGGTCCCGGGCCGCGTATCTAGCTGATGCTGCCTCCACGATGGGCGATTTTGGAGGTGGAAGACGGTAGAGAGTGAAGGTCTTTTGGGCGTGTGTGAGACAGGAAAGAGAAATGTGGTAAAGGTAGCTTATCGAGTGCAGGCCGCTGAGCGGTATGCACCACGTCGAGGTGTACGGAGAAGCTTCTTGGCGGACTGCGTTGACGTAGTTGCCTGACTCGCGTCGATTTTGCGTTCCATCTCGAAATTTGCCTGCCCCTCGTCTCGTCATCCAAGCACTCGAGTCCGTTCTCTGCAATTCATCTGGACTCATCTCGTCGCTTGTACTATACTCGTCCATATTCTGTCCATATATCGACACCAGCACGAAACACCACAGCCAGCATGGTCCGCCACAAGAAGGACATGTCCAACAAGGGCAAGCACTACCCAAACAGCCGTTCTGCTCGTCCTCTACCTCCAGCTCGTGGCGAGGAAGGAGAGGTCGACCCTGCTGCCTCCAAGCGTCCACCGTACAAGGCTGCCGCCTGGGATCTCGGCCACTGTGACGCCAAACGGTGCAGCGGCAAACGCCTGATGCGTCTGGGTCTCATGCGCGAACTGCATGTCGGCCAAAAGTTCGCCGGCATTGTCGTTTCGCCCAATGCAAAGACCATCATCTCGCCTGCCGACGCTCCTCTCCTCGAGCAGTACGGTGCTGCTGTCGTCGAAGCCAGCTGGAAGCGCATCCAAGAAGTCCCCTTTGGCAAAATTGGAGGCCCTCACCAACGACTCCTCCCTTACCTCATCGCCGCAAACCCTACAAATTATGGAAAACCCTGGAGGATGAACTGTGTTGAGGCTCTTGCTGCCTGTTTCTACATTTGTGGAAAGAAAGAGTGGGCTGAGCACATTCTCAGCACCTTCAGCTATGGTCAGGCATTCCTCGACATCAACGAAGCTGTTTTGAAGAGATATGCTGCCTGTGAGGACGAGGCAGGTATCAAGAAGGCCGAAGAGGCTTGGTTGGAAAAGATTGAGAATGAATACACCCAGGATCGCGCCGAGAGAGAGGCCAACGAGGACGACGCATGGAGAGGAGGCAATCTGAACCGCACCCGCATGCTCGACGAGTCGGATGAAGAGGGCAGTGACGAGGAGAGCGGTGATGAAGAGAGGGAAGACAAAGACGAGGATGATGAAGACGATGAGGAGGAAGACGACCACGATCCTTATGGCATGCCGCCTTCAGATGATGACGACGAGGAGGAGATGGCCGAGCTTCGCCGACGTGTACTTGCCTCGAAGCCTTTCCAGAATCCTGCTCCTCCCGCTTCAGACGACAAGCCGCAACCAGGTCGCATTGCACAGACCGAACCTAAGCCTCTACAAGATTCCGACGACGAGTCAGGTTCAGATGTTGGTGATGCCGAGGATGACGACTTCGACAACATCATGAATGCAACACCCGTTCTGGATCGCTCAGGAATTGCAAGGAAGCAAAAACAGAAGGCACAAGATCAGATCAGTGCTCGGTTCTCGAGGACTGTGATTGATGCACCTTCAAAGTGGCCTCCGAGCGCTTGAGCATCATAATTTAATCAACTATATAATGCATCCAGAAAAGGCTGTCGATTTTACGTACCAACTGCAAGAGCAATACTTGGCATGCACTCTGATGTTATTCTACGCTCGTCCGTTCTTGTCCATGCTGCTGCAAACAAGACTTGATCTTGGTCAGGTCAGCACCAGTAGAAAGAGCTTATGTGCACATGGCACCTCCCCGTGTGCAAAAGTATGTAACCTTGCCTGCTCCTCCCACTGCGACATGAAGGCACTTTGTACTATAGAAAGGCACAGTTCTTCCAACATTGCAGATATATCCACATAGAGCTGATGTGATTCTGTCTCTCAGCGGGTGCTGCCCTGCTTCTCAAGACTATTGTGCATCTCTATAGCTACACGCGTTACATACTTTAGTACATGGGGAGGCAGCAGACCAAATGCCGACCGTTCACTCCGTTGCCGACAATGTGGAGCCCCAAGCAAAGTTTCCGTGCTGCTCCGGCTTTTCTCCAGCTCTTTCGACATCATCCTCTCCACCATGACCACAGTGCGCCTCGACGCGGGGTTGGTACTGCAACCATGAGGCAGCGATCAGCAAGCAGAGTGGAATTTCCTATGGTGATCGATGCAACCTGATGCCGAACCCTTGCTGGTGAGTGAGTATTTATATAGACGGCTGTGTCTCGCCGTTTGTGCTGTAAGTACATTTCATTCTCCATTTTCAGCATCATGTACGCCTCTCTTCTAGCGGCACTCAGCGTGTCGGCACTTGCAGTTGCTCGAACAGTTGTCACCGTCCCTGAATGTGTCTGTATCGTCGAGCCTTGTGCGAATGGCGGTGACTCTGCTCCAGCCATCATTGAAGCCTTTGAGAAATGCGGCCACAACGAGGAACCATCACGCGGAAAGGTTGTCTTCCGCAATGAGACCTACAACATCCATAGCGTCATGAACACTACTGGCCTGAAGAATGTTGATGTCGATCTGAACGGTCTGCTTCTCTGGGACACAAATATTCCTTACTGGCTCAACCACTCTCTCCCCGTTGGCTACCAAAATCAATCGTCTGCTTGGTTGTTTGGTGGAGAGAATATCAATTGGGATGGTCACGGTCATGCTACCCTCAATGGCTCAGGACAAGTTTGGTATACCTTTGTCAACGGAACCAACAACTAGTAAGTGCTCATATATACCGTATGTCGATTCATGCTGATTTTGGTATAGCCCCGGCAGACCCCATCAGATCACAATCACCGGAACCAGGAACAGCAACTTCTATGGCACCCGGTTCGTGGATTCGCAGATGTGGACAATGACCGTCATTCACAGCGAGAACGTTCTCCTCGAGGATATCTATGTGAACAGTACTGGCAACGAGCCCGTTGGCTTCGACTTTTCGAGTTTGAACACGGATGGCGCGGACACTGTTTATGCAAACAACATCACCTTCCGTCGCTGGAATGTCACAAATGGAGACGACTCTATCGCTCTAAAGGCCAACAGCACCAACATCCTCATTGAGGACTGTAACTTCTACACTGGACTCGGCGTTGCGATTGGCAGTATTGGCCAATACAACAACACCTTCGAGATCATCGAGAACGTCACTGCTCGCGATATTCGCTCCTACAACATGAGATATGGCGCTTATGTCAAGACCTGTTTGTGATATCGTGCTGCATCCCACAAGAAAACGTGCTGACTTGCTTTAGGGACTGGTATTGCTACTGGTTATGCCCCTAACGGAGGTGGAGGCGGTCTAGGTTATGCTGCCAACATCACGTTCTCCGACTTCGTCTTGCACAACAACACTGGAATCTATGCAGTGACTCAGTGCACCTCTTATAATGGTGTTATCGGTGGTTGCGACACTAGCAAGTTCAACCTTCGTGATATTCGTCTCCAAAACTGGACTGGAACTGCTGTCAGCGATGTTGTCAGTGCTATCCAGTGCTCAGCCGCATCTCCTTGCACTGGTCAGGAGATTATCGGCATTGATATCCTCGACACTGTCAACGGTACTGCTCCTAGCCAGTACTTGTGTGATAATGTGTCGTCTGTTGGCTTCAACTGCACTGGTCCAACATGGGAGGAGAACAGCAGGTAGACATGTTTATCAATACATAGTAAGCCAAAAAGCATGCTTCTTTACCCTCAGGCCTTCGATGATGACGAGAAAGGTCTTACCCCTTGGCTTTCCTGTCTCATGTGCTAAAGACTGTTAAAGTGTAATCTTGAAAATGCACAATACCTTTTAGATCATAGCAATGTCCAAGAAGAAATATCATTTCGAGTTATCTCTTTGGACACATGTCTGTCTTGGTAAGCAATTGTGCCTTTTTATGGCATACTATAGCACTGTTTGTCGGTGAGGAAAGAGACGAGTATCAAATGCAGGTGCCCTTGAGAATTGTGGGGGGTCGAGTCAAGCTTTTGAGGCTGGAGGATGTTGGAGAAGGCACGTTCCCCTATCAACATCAGCTTTTGAAGATACTCCGTGGATTGCCACTCGACATGGTAGATTGAGGGCACATCAAGAATGCGAGTAGACGGATGGATAGACTGGCTTGGTGTTGTATACAAGCGCCCTTGTCTAGCTCTTGGTTGAATGAACCTTGTATTCCCGTCGCACCATTTCCTCTCAGAAGGGGCCCTATGACTAGTATGTAACTCCCATAACTCCTGCTATCCCGGAATCATCAACGGGTATCTTCAATGCAACTTTTTGTGGCAGCTCCTTCGGGCGCGGGTGGGTGGCGGTTCGTAGCAAGATTATGCAGTGGTGAAGCGAAAAAACATCAAGACGTTCAAGATTGGAAAAGGGTGTCTTCTTCTCTGAGGTACTCGCCGCAATCGGCTTGTCTGAAGACGACGATACCGGTAGGGTCCAGACGCTTTGCCTCGGCGGAAGAGCGGGCGGTGACACCGAAACCAAGAGGAGTGCTGAGGCAAGTTAGTATGTGTATTTGTGGAGACGGAGCAGAGCAGCATGACATACTCGTTCATCGAGTAAACGATGATACCCTGGTGCTCAGGGCAGTCCTCGCTCCAACGGCCAACGTGAGCCTTGACAATGTGGCCACCGTACAGGAAGGGCATCTCTCCGTTGGGCTTGACCCAGATCTTTGCGCGAGCATGAGGAGCAATAATATCCAGAGCGGTGATGTGGAGGCGGAATTTGCCAGTCTTGGTCAACTTGCCGATGCAGTTTCCGAGACACAGCAGGTTGTCTCTGGCTACCGAGGTGGCCAGGTTTGCCATGTCTTCGCGCACATAGTAGACTCTTGATTCTTGGACACGGAAGACGAATCTTGAGGCCTTTCCATCCTTGCCGGGCGCCGTGTCGGTCAACAGGTTCGTAAGGGACTTTCCGGTGTAGTTGGCGAGCTTCTCGAAGACCGTCTTGGATTCTCCTTCTGTAAGAGGACGCATGTTTGCGATGTGTGCGAAGTTGACTTGTGCGGTAGGCGCGAGTGAGGTGTAAAGTGTCACGAGACGGTGACAAGATCCGGAAGATCCAAGGCAAGCGCAAAGTTGCTCGATCAAATGACAGTGTTCGGGTGAATATGCGAGGAAGGAGCGAGGCAGAAAAAAGAATCCTCGGATGCTTCCCAGAAACTGCGGAGACGGCAGCTCGGGAGTTTCGTTTTCGCCGCAAATTCAGTCTTCTGATTGGCTCAGAAGTCAACTTGGCACAAGCGCCTATCTTTTTTCTTTCTCTTGCTGATTCTTCTCAGCCGAACAATATATCAACCAACAAAAACACATCTGAAAATGGCTCCGATTGCAAAGAGACGTCGCATTAGCCCAGAGGTCGAGTCACCTCCTGCTTCTACCAAAAATGGAGTCTCATCGGAAGAAAAGATCGAGGATTTCTACCGCAACGCCGCTGGATGGGACCTAGAACAGGATTACGAGAACCGACCACGCAATCTGAAGAAAAAGAAGGAGGAAACAAGGCTGCCCATCAAGACCTCGGAGGGTTGGGTTGAGCAGGCTCCTGCTGTTGTTGAGCAGAAAGAGGAGGACACTGACAGTTTTCTGGGAAGCGGCGACGAGGCCGAGGCTGTTGACGAAGATGACGATGAAGAGGAGGATGAGGAGCCAGAGGTGCCACAAATCTCACCACGCGAACAAATTCTTCAGGCCAAGGAGGAGCTTGCGCGCGTCGCCAGCTTGATTTCAGAAGACCCGGAAGAACACATTGGCCAACTCAAGAAACTGCAAGTTCACGCAACGTCACAAAACAGAACCGTCGTCAAGCTATGCATGGCTACGCAACTCGCCATCTATCGCGACATCATTCCCGGCTACCGTATCCGTCCCGTTTCCAAGGAAGAGTTGAAGCAGAAGTTATCCAAGGACGTCCGCAAACTGCGCAACTTTGAGCAAATGCTTGTTGGCGGATACCACGAGTATGTCAGGTCTTTGACAAGAGCTGCCAAGAAGAGCGGCGACAAGAACAAGGAGGCTGCTTCTGTCGCTACCGTTGCCATTTCTTGCGCCTGCACACTCCTCAATACCGTTCCCCATTTCAACTTCCGTGGTGACCTCATCAACATCTTGGTCGGCAGACTCAGTATCAGACAGGTGAATCCGGATTTTCACAAATGTGTCGAGTGCCTTGAGACTCTGTTCCGCGACGATGAGGATGGAAATGCTTCCCGCGAAGCTGTCGACTTGCTGTGCAAGATGATGAAGTCGCGAAGCTACAACATCCACGAATCTGTGCTGAACACTTTCTTGCACTTGCGACTACTTTCTGAGTTTGCACACAGAAGCAGTAGCACTCGTACCGATAAGAGCGAGGATGAGCCGGCCGTGAAGCAAAAGCAAAAGCGAGAGTTCAGAACGAAGAAGGAGAGAAAACGTCTACGCGAAGTCAAGGGCGTAGAGAAAGAGTTCAGAGAAGCCGACGCGACCGTCTCACACGAAGAGCGTGACAAGAACCAGTCCGAGATGCTGAAGTTGGTTTTCGTTGCATACTTCCGTATTCTCAAGCAACGAGTACCTCAGCTCATGGGTGCTGTGCTTGAAGGTCTGGCCCGCTACGCTCATTTGATCAACCAGGACTTCTTTGGTGATATCCTGGAAGCTCTTCGCGAACTCGTCATCTCAACCGAAGCTGCCGAGCAAGCACTTGCCGAAGAAGACGAGGACGCCTCTACCGCACCGAGGAACATCAACCGTGAATCTCTCCTTTGCATCATCACAGCATTCGCCCTTCTCCAGGGTCAAGATGTTGTCAAGAGCGTTGGCTCTTTACATCTGGATCTTGAATTCTTCATCACCCACCTTTACAAGACACTTCTGCCATCATCAATGAATCCCGATCTGGAGTTGAGTGCCAAATCTCTGCGCCTGAGAGATCCCGATGGCAACGACGACGAAGCTCTCCTTCCTCAGCAGGCCAAGCACAAGATCAACGTTCAGACGACAACTGTGCTGCTCCTTCGTTCCTTGTCATCAGTCTTGCTACCACCACAAAATCTGCGGTCCGTTCCTCCTCTCCGACTCGCAGCTTTCGCCAAACAACTCCTCACTATTTCTTTGCAACTACCTGAGAAGTCATGTCTGGCCATGATGGGTCTCTTGCAGCAAGTAGCCAAGGTACAAGGCAAGAAGATTGCAGCGTTATGGTACACTGAGGAGAGAAAGGGAGATGGTGTTTTCAACCCCTTGAGGGAAGAGGTCGAAGGAAGCAACCCTTTTGCAACGACGGTATGGGAAGGTGAATTATTGAGGAAACATTTCTGTCCTCAGGTCCGCGAGAGTATCGTGGCGCTTGAGAAGGGTGTTGTTGCTTCGAGATCATAAGGCGAGCATTTTATCTTCTGTCATCCATATAGCGAATTATGTCTGTTGAATCCAATATACCTTCTACTTTCTCTACATTCAGCATTTATCGAAGTCCCTTGGAGTAGTTTTATCGATCTGAATCCATAGGATGACACTCTCACCATTGTAGATCAGTATGCTTCATTGTCATGAGAAAGGTAAGATCGTGTGCCTGTCCAGGGTGTCCAGGGCTGGTAAGAGGGACTGTTGCCGCATTTGCGTCCGTGCGCTACATGACGTCCGAACGCCAAGCAACAAAATGTCTTTGATGGTGGACTTATTTGACGGGTTTGACCATCTTATCAATACTCCTGTTACACAACTTCGAAGGATTCAAAGACAGAAACACCAGACTACTGGACTCGCTGCCAAATCTGTGTTGCAAAAGCTACCAGCTCATAAGCCTCTTTCGATTGTGAAGGCGATTGATACACGCGAACCATCTATATTTGCGACATCATATCACATTGAATCTACTCGTATAAACACGCGAGATTTCGTCAAACGCGAAAAGCGCAATATTTGATCCAGAATCGGTCTGGATCGGATTCAAAATATCGGCAATATGGTCAATCCCTTTTCTTTTGTTCAACGCGGCTTGAATATCCTGCTGCCTTTCGCGACGCCTGGCACACCCTTATATCAGGATCTACTGCATCTTGCTGCATTATGTACAGCATTGTACTATGCGCCTCAGATCCAGGTCTACATCCAGGAACAACGATCACAAACGCACGATCATACAGATGATCAATCCGAACAACACATTCCCCATGATGAACCTCGGCCTCTGGAGCCGGGACAGCAACAAGCAGTACCTCCACCACGACCCTTTATCGAAGACGCCGAAGAGGACGAGCAAGAGCAAGAGCAACCTGACGCCCCTTTCAACGACTTCGCTGGACCTGCAGGTCCGCCTCAAGATGACGACGATGGAGAGCCTGGTCCCGTAAACCCACGCCCTCAAGCACCTCCAGGCAGTAACAACAATCGCACCGTTGGTGCTAAGAAGGCAAAGTCTTTGCAACGTCGTGATCAACGCCGTGCCTATCACGAGTTCATGCGCTCGCAGGGCGAAGCTCAACGTGCGAGAGATGCCGAGGGAGCAGAGGAACGTGAAGCACAGCTCGCGGCCGAGAGAGCTCGACGTGCAGCAAAAGAGGCAGAGGTGGAGACCAAGCGAGCGAAGGAGAGGGAAGAGAAGAGGCTAAAAGAAGAGAAGGCGAGAGAGGAAGAGATGCAAAGACGAGAAAGAGCTGTGCGACTTGTGAGAGAACAGCTCGAAACCAGACGAGTCGTTGATCTCGAGGATGTAGCAAGACGAATCGGTGGTAACGTCGGTCGCGAATGGGTCGAGGGATTGGTCAGAGCCTCGGGATTGCTTGCCGAAAGTCGAGGACAATATCACACAATGATCACGGCAAATGGATGGGTGGTCAGAGTCGAAAGAGAGGACATGGAGGCTCTGTACAGCGATGCTGTGGCGACTGCGGACGAGGATGGCACAGTGTCGTATTCCGAGCTTGGCGGACGACTGGAGAGCATCTTGGAGAAAGGTCTTGCTGCTAGATAAAAGGATCATTTGTATATACAAGTGCTCAAGCCAAGCCAACATACTTGCGAACAACTATCTTCAAGGCAGCTGCACTGATCAGAGCTGAAGCTTGGAGCCAACGCAAGCCGGGCAAGTACAAGAGCTTGACATGCAGGTAGAGCTCTTATTGTCAGCCGCATGCTTTTGTTGTGCGTCAAGCATCTCAACAGCGTGATCACGGGATGGAGGCCGTGAATATTCAAACCAACCTGTCAGTTGTTTACGAGGCTTATGAGAGACTCAGGTGAGATTAATCTTTACAGAAGATGCCAGTCGTTGATGTATCGTCTCTCCTGCATGCGACACACAATATCCGTATGTCTTGGTAACAGTTGACCGAGAGGATCGGCCGCAGAGACGTTGCAGGAGCCCTCAATGCAACGCGATCATGGCCTTATGCGGCAAGAGAGTGACTTGTTCGAGGTGGTCTCAGAGCCTTCGGGATTGTGATACGAGCGACACACGGGTTGAGCCGCCTAGTACTGCACACCTCTCCCGCTGAAGCCTGACTTGTTCGAGATGGATGCTCAGAGGATGACAGGAGTCAGACAGGCGCAGCACAGGACAATGGCTTGCGCAATCAACGAACAGAAGACGTTTCAGATGATTAGCGATTGAGTGATGGGGCGAGTCAGTTGAGGGCCGTGTGCGAGAAAAAACTGGGGTCCCGCAGTGGTGGGTGATGAATTGGCGGGACAAGCTTTTCCCTATCTTACGCAGCAGCAGCGCGCATGCATTTTTAGAAAGTGCAACCCCTGCTCTCCATGGACCAGCGACCCTATCGCGCTTTCCTCTTGCACTCTTTCTTTCTGCCTTTCAACCTCTTCTTTTGACCGCTCTGTTTTGGCTTTTGCTCCTCCCCACGGCACAACCTTTGCTGATATCTTGGCCTTTCCATCCTGACACGCGTATTGTAAAACTAGTGTCGAATACCCTCGTTTTCGGGCCAGGAACAACGTTCAACACCTGCCTGCTCAACCTTCTGTCGGCCGAGGCGAGAAAAAGCTTCAGCCCATGCCTGCTCCCTCGTTGCAAAACGTCGCATGTCAAGAGTAGTTTAATCTACTCATCTTAATACTGTACACATACACACACATGGCCACCGTACCATCACCGAGCAGCAGCCTCTGGGCTGCCTTCCTCCTTCTGCTCACCCTCACACAAGCCTTCTACATTCCCGGTATGCCATTCATCTGGCCAGACAAAGTCGACACGCGCTGACATGACACAGGATGGTCGATCAAGAGCTACAGCGATGGCGATGTGATACCGCTGCTCGTCAACAAGGTCTACTCGGACAAGACACAGATCCAATACGCATACGCCGAACTTCCCTTCGTATGCCCACCTAGCGGCCGTCGTCGAGTCGGCGGTCTCGTTTCTGGATCGAGTATCGCACTGAACCTGGGAGAGGTCCTCCGAGGCGATCGCATCGTTGTCAGTGACTATGAATTGGAGATGGGAAAAGATGACGAGGTCCACTACCTCTGCAGTCACAAAGTCAACAGGGTAGGCCTACAGAAGGCCCAAGAGATTGTAAAAGACAACTACGTGGCCGAGTGGGTCGTCGACAACCTGCCCGGCGCAACCAACTTCGTGTCCACCGACAAGACTCGCAAATACTACGCCTCGGGCTTCAAGATGGGCTTCCAAGACGAGGATCCCACTACCGGCCGTCCGCGCTACTTCATCAACAACCACG
The DNA here is from genome assembly GCA_026538705.1 of Aureobasidium sp. GC_Fusr_1. NCBI lineage: Eukaryota > Fungi > Ascomycota > Dothideomycetes > Dothideales > Saccotheciaceae > Aureobasidium > Aureobasidium sp. GC_Fusr_1. The sequence continues at coordinate 121,315 of JALPCE010000026.1, read as the reverse complement.
TCACGCTCGTTCTTCGCTACCACATGGCTCCAGGAAGAGATGGACAACGAGGCAAGAAGGTCATAGTCGGGTTTGAGGTCTATGCAAAGAGCATCGAAGCTGGCAACAGAGATGCCAAGGGCATACCCGCTTCCATCACAGATGTCAGCAATGGCATGGAGTTGACCATGCGCAAGAACGGCACCGCTGCCGCCGCCGCCGCCTACTACTCCTCTGATTCAACCTACCATCCGGCTACCATCGACGACGTTGACGAAGATGCCACCCTTACCATTCCTTACACGTACTCGATCTACTTCCGAGAAGAACCACACGTCGAGTGGCAGAATCGCTGGAGCTTATTCTTCGCCGACCAGGATGATACCACCGGTACCCACTGGTTTGCTATTGTCAACTCGATCATCATCTCTGGACTGCTCACGGCTGTTGTTGCAGTCATCTTTGCACGCACCATTCGTGGTGATCTAAAGACCGCCAACATTGAAGACGGTAAGCTCAAGGTCAAGCGCGGTAGGACTGGCACTCGCTCACCTCGCAAACCTGATGAGAAAATCGGAGGACTGCTCGACCAAGGCGATGCCGACAACGACATCTCGTCAGACGACGAGGCTGTGGAAGACCTCACTGGCTGGAAACTGGTTCACGCAGACGTCTTCCGTACCCCTGCATATGGTGGTGTCTTGGCCGCCCTTGTTGGTTCTGGAACTCAGCTGGTCTTCGTTGTCGCTGGTCTGATCATACTCTCTTGCTTCGGCATCCTCAATCCGTCCTTTAGAGGCGGCTTCATCAGCGTCGCCGTCGCTCTCTTTGTTCTCGCCGGTCTCATTTCCGGATACTTCAGTGCTCGTGTGTACAAGACCTTCTCTGGTCAGTTCTGGCAGAAGAATTGTTTCGTCACCGCAACTCTTTTCCCTGGTCTTGTCTTCACAATCATATTCATTCTTAATCTTTTCGTCTGGGCACAGGCTTCGAGCACCGCCTTGCCATTCGGAACACTCGTTGGTCTTGTCGCTCTTTGGCTCCTCATCCAACTTCCTCTCGTCTATGTTGGCTCCTGGTATGGATACGTGCGCGTTGGAGCCTGGTCTCATCCCATTAGAGCAAGTTCCATCCCACGTCAAATTCCCCAGCAGAGCTGGTACATCCGCAGCTGGCAAAGCATCCTTCTTGCAGGACTGCCAGCATTCTTTGTTGTGGCTATTGAACTCATGTTCGTCTTTAAGAGCATCTGGCAAGACAAGAGTGGCTACTACTACGTATTCGGCTTCCTCGCTGTTGTAGCAGTCATGCTTGTTGCAGTGGTAATGGAGGTTACAGTCATAGCTGTGTACATTCAGCTATGCTCCGAGGTAAATTCTCATTCCGCCCATCAAGTGGTTCCACAAACTAATCACAATCATAGAACTATCACTGGTGGTGGCATAGTTTCATGGTCGGTGCCTCGAGCAGCTTCTGGATCTTCGCCTACTGCGTTTACTACTACTTCAACCACCTGCACATTCATGGCTTCGTGTCATCGTTGCTCTTCTTCGCATACTCCGGTCTTGCATGCGCTGTTTACGCTCTCTTGACTGGAACTATCGGATTTCTGACTGCCTATGCCTTTGTGCGTAGGATATATGGTGCTATCAAGACCGACTGAGGAGTCAGCAGAAGTTAGTTGATTGAGCCAAGGCGTTAATGGTAGAGGGGTCTCATACATTGTATATATTCGTTTTGTCTCTCTTACTCCTTACCATGGTCCACAGGGCTATTATAATGCTGTGATCTTGGTATCGTATGTATAGCTATTTGTCGACGGAACGTATCATTCGATTCTAATCTTTGCCCAACTTCACCACGGTGGGAATCCTAAGTACAAGTGGTAATATTGCAAAGTATCAACAGAAAGCCCCTGAATCATAAAATAGTATCATGTCAAAGTAAAGAAACTCAGCCAACGACCAGCGTAGGCCCACTCTTCATTCTCCACCCAAACAAATCACCACACTTTTTCTTCAACTGCTGCACCGGCGACGTCGTGACCTCTTTCACCTTCTTCCTCTTTCGCTCTCTGGCGTTGACTCTTCTGGATTGAGGGCCAGACGACCCAGCCTTTCGCATCTCATCGGCGAGTAACGGCTTTCTTGCTCGAGTGCTCGCTTCGCTTGTCTGACCTCTGTGTTCTGTTTTTGGGTTCTTTGGCAGAGGATGAGGTGCAAATGTACCGGGTGCGAGCATAATTGGCACGTCTCCTTGTTCTGTGGGAAAACTTGGATTGTTGGTCTTGACATGCACGCCGTTTGTGGTGCTCACAGCATCTTGCCAGCTTCCGTCTACTAGGACGACGTTTTCGAGCTCGACTTTTGTGAGTGTGGTCTTGTGGGTCTGTATCAAGCGCTGGATTTGAGGGGCTGATGAGGTTACGTTGTTCAGGGTCAAGTGTTCGAGATGTGGAAACAACGGCGCAGAGGATGCAAGTGCTGTGTTTCTGAGTGCGGGATGGGTGTTTTGCTCGACTGCCGACTCAGGCAGTGGCGACGGTCCTCTAGTGCCGATCCAGCGGAACGAAAATCGATGTAGTCCTTTGTGGCTGCGAATGTATTTGCGCAGTAGTTTTAGATGATCGCTCTCTACTAATGGGTTGGGTCCAGAGGACATGGTAATGTTCAGTACACGTATGTTGGACCGACTTTTGGCGGAACCCGGGTGAGCGCCCATTGCCAAAGAAGATAGAATCGTAATGTCTGTTGAGCGGATATTGGACAGAGTGACTGTGTCTAGATGCTTGAACTTGACTTGCTCGATAGCATGGACAAGTGATGTGAGAGCAATCTCCATGATGTCTATGCCTTGTGCTCGAGATGACATTGCCTCATGTGCTCTGGAGCAGATGCGCAGATGCTGCAAGTTTGTCAAACAGGAGACTGCACTGACGAAAGATTGCACGTTTGTAGCGGCATGGAAGAGTGGTGGGTATTGTCGAGTCAATAACTCTGTCGTGTCCGCATCGCCATATCTCGGTTGCTTGGTCGAGGTGCCATAACTCTGGCCTTGAGTGACAGAAGGCTTCCAGACAAATTGCTTCTGCTCTCCGGTCCAAGGATCCATGAGTGGTGGTAACGTAGTGTCCATACTGCTCGGTAGGCGAAAAGTGACTTCCTTGACGTGATGACCTATCCTCTGCAGAGCGCCAAGTCTGGTTAGCTTGCTAAAAGTTCTGGCTCGAAAGGTGATATCGACGGAAGAGAAGGTTCGATGTGTGAGTCTCTCGCTGATACCATGGCACACAAGACGCAGCGTAGAGAGGTCTGAGCGCGCAAGAAGGGAAAACAGTGTTTCCTGGCATCTTTCAGAACTCCAGAATTCTAGAAACGAGGGGTTGGAGCAGAGTATGAGGCCGCATGTGGATCTTGCACTCGTGAATGCTGCATAGATCAACGTTAGAGCCTCGACTTCGATTGAGGTCTATCTGTATCTCACGTCGGCTGTAGGAGCTATCCACTTCACCAAATAGTAGTTGTGGACCCGAAGTATTGGACGATGAGATCAAGAAGGCAGTGGAAGGCTTGCTGGTCAATGTTGTGCCAGATAGACTCTTGCTGCTAGACTCCATTGTGCTTTGAGATCAAATGACTCGTGGTATTCTCCGAGTGATTGCGTTGGACAATGTGATGAGAAAATTTAGAAGAGGAGAGATGAATGTGATAGTCACGAAAAGGCATCGAGTTATACCTCAGACCTATGCTTGCTGGCAGAGTGACAAACCCCTCATCTTCTTACAATCAAAAGTTACACCCTTGCAAAGCACCTGCATGCTTTTTGGGCTCCGAGACTCTTGTCTCTTCACCAAGAACACGAATCTCTCGCGGTCGCGAAGACGTGTTCGGAGGCATGGTTGGTTCTTTTATCCTGGTCTGGATTAGCCGCCTGAGGTGTAGATCTCTTCGCCACGTTTCAGGGCTGATGAATGGCCAATGACTGCTATTTGCTAAGCGCTGGCACCTGCATGTAACAGAAGACCCCCAAGCAGGCGACAGGTGAAGGAGTCGAGACCCCTCTTCCTCAGTAAAGATATAGTGACAATCGTGATAACGTTAATGCAGAACAGTGTTAAGAAGCGAATGATATTCGTAGACAGACATTAGCTCAGAGGATTTCTGTGGTTACACTTTTGGTATATAGGCGTCGTGCATTCCTATGGCTATACTGTGACAGTATTCATTACACGTAGGGATGCCACCTGGAGTCAGATCTGTCCGCAGACACTGTTTGTTTATCGACTCGAGCTCATCAAAGTATACCCTTGCGTGACTGTTATATATGATAGTCAACGGCCGACTAGCCAAGACAATCTCAGCGGGGCACTCGGCATAGATCAACCATGACCGAACATTTGAGGCGTTGGCAATAGAGAGAGAGCGGCTTTCAATGTTGAGCTGAAACACGAGTATTGCGACGGCAATGATGCGCATGACAAAGATGAGAATGGTCGAACAAGAAGACGAGACGAAAAATCCGCTTAGGCGAGGCTTGTAAAATGGATTTCAAAAGAGCTCAAGGCTCGGACCGGGGACAAGCGTTGAAGCTTTGTGAAATGAGATGCAGGGCGTGGAGAGCTGAAGGAACAAGAGGCTCAGAGCTGAGATGAGGGGCCGAAGCAGTAAGCACAAAAGATGGATACGATCAAGACTATTGGCCTAGGGCAAGCCTTATAGAGGAGTCAGGTGGATGATACGAGCGGGATCTGAGTGGGATCGCATTGAATGTCTCAGCCATGGAGGAATATCAAGCACAAGCAGGCAGGAGCGGCGCCGAAAGACCCGTTGCGGGTGCAGATTAGGCGTGCGGGCGGACAATTTGCGAACTAAAAGACTGATCCTGGCAGATGGACTGACGGCAAGACAACAGAAGCAGATGGAGAAGAAGATTGTGGCTAGGGCGAAGCTGAGGGAGAAATGGTCGTAAATGCTCGTCTTGGTCTTGCTGTCGAAGGATGTGCGGATCTGTGTCGAGGCTTCTGGCGGAGTGGGAAGCGGCGGAAGAGGCAGAAGAGGGTTCGGGTCTGTGCATTGCATACGTCAACGGTGATGGACAAGGGCAAGCAGAACCAAGGGAAGTGGTGCACCGTTTTCCTACGCCAAACTGATCTCATCATCATCATCTTCTCCTTCTCCTCTGACTCCCACCCTCTCAGACTGGCGCTGGCCATGTACGCACGTCTACGACACACTCATATCGGAGATTGATGCGTCCTAGGCCCTCGACATGCCGGGTCAACAAAGCAGCTGGTGGTCTCGAGTAAGCGGCGGAGGCAAGGTCGGCTTCGACAAGGCTTGGAATCTCGTCGACAAACTCGGTGCCCCCGTCAACAAACTGAGCAACAAACTGGGCTCCGAAGCCTTTTGGCCCACCACCCTCGACAAGGAGAGCGACAAGGCCGCGCGCATCTTGCGCAGTTTCTGCAGTATGTCCATCCTTGTACCGCCCACTCTGCACCTCTGCTAACCACCCTGGCCAGAGGATGGCTTCTACCAAGAGGAAGCAACGACCGCGACGACCGACGGTCCCACGGCCAAGCAAAAGGTCCTCAAACACATTCCACCAGAAGTGCGTCTACGAATCTCTCCACATCCCCACCACACTCCTCAACTAACACCCCACAGGTCATCAAGAATGCAAAAGGCCTCGCCATCTTTACAACCATGCGCACTGGTCTCTGGGTCTCGGGTGCCGGCGGCTCCGGTGTCTTGGTCGCCAGAACTCCCGACGGCAGCTGGTCACCACCCTCCGGCATCATACTACATACTGCCGGCCTCGGCTTCCTGGTCGGAGTCGACATCTATGATTGCGTCGTTGTTATCAACTCTCAGAAAGCCCTTGACGCTTTTTCCAAAATCAGATGCACCTTGGGAGGGGAAGTCAGTGCTGTCGCAGGCCCTGTAGGAGCCGGCGGCATTCTCGAGACCGAAATCCACAAGAGACAAGCTCCTATATTCACTTATCTCAAGTCGCGTGGCTTCTACGCCGGTATTCAGATCGACGGCACCGTCGTCATTGAGAGAACTGACGAAAACGAGCGCTTTTACAACGAAAAGATTTCTGTAGGCGACATTCTGGCTGGCAGAATACGCCATCCGCCTATCGAATGTCGACCCCTTCTCGAGACCATCAAGGCTGCTCAAGGCGACAACCACGTCGATGAGTCTATCCTTCCGTCAGCTCCGCCGCCGTCCGACTTGGACATCGACAACCCAGACCATTTCTTCGGCATTCCAGACAAAGAAGATCCTGACCCTTACGGCGTTCTGGCCCTCGAAAAAGAAGGAATGAGCATCCGCGAAGCTGGCACACAAAAACGAGCCAGTTGGGAACAGTTCAATTTCCAGCCTTCCCCAACTAGCCCCATCTTCACCACATTCAGCCGATCGAGCCTCGACAAGAATGGCAACCGCAATCGCAGCGGCAGCAATCCTACCTGGAAAACTTCCAACCTCTCACAAACTGCCATCTCGACTGCCAGTACAGCAGTCGAGCAGCCCAAACGCATTAGTGTCACTCGTTCCATGTCAGACATGTGTACACAGACCGATTTTCCTGAGCCCATCAGCCCACGCGTAGGGAGCTTCCGCAGTCGTCAAAGCAGTCTTCACGAAATAGCCGAAGATAGTACAGTTGTCTCGGAGCCGCGTCCTAAGATTGATCGCAATCCGAGCTCGCGCTCAAGCCGTTCGAGCCCGAGACGCTCTTCGTTCCGCTCGTCGCATCGCCGCAATGACAGTGGCAGCGACTCACGCTCAGACTCTCCGCCACAACAACCAACTCCCGCAAAAACCGAACACAAGGATATTGCAGAGGAGAGCGATGCTGACGGAGACGGCGAGGACACGGCTGACGAAGCCGTCATTGAAGAGTCTGTCGTGCACTCGGTCCAGAAAGCCACAGCTCCTCAATTCATCTCTCGTGCTCGTCTCGTCGAGGTGCCGAAGCGTATCGCACCCAAACTTCCTCCTCGCAACCCCCATCGTGGCAAGGGTCCGGTGATCATCAACGCCGAATCTGGAGCACAGCGTCCGTCTTCCGCCGAGCTTCCAAGTCCTGAAGAGTCTCCCCTCAAAACCAACAAGCCTGATTGGAGTGCACCTTCCAGCCCCAACAAGCTAGGCGCTGATGTCAGTCCTGGTTTTGCAGACCCATCACCTAGTCCTGGCGAAGAACGAAACCCCTGGGGTCACATTCTGGCAGAGCACAAGAGAAATGAGAGCAAAGACTCTCTCGACATGCCTGGCACCTTCCACTCTTTGCCTCCAACTCCCGGCGAGACTAGAGAGGGCGCTCATGCGTCCTAGACGCACAATATGCATTTGTCTTTGGTGCTATCAAAAGTCACCAATCAGAATCTGCGACTATTTCTGTGCGGATATTGCATTTGGATCTCATAATTCTCTCTTTTGTTCAATGATGTTACGACAGCGGATTTTCCATCATCTTATTCCCTGCAGATGGATCACGCATGACTCGGCGTATGGTAGGCGGCAAGCAGTGGGAAATCAGGATTCTTGGTTTCGGATCATCCGGGTGGATGCTCTTTTTCATATTTCACATGTCCTCAAGCCTCTGGATATCATGTCTATACTAGTACATTCACGCTATGTGTCCGAACAATTTCGTAATTATTCTCGCGTCTGCCTGCATCGTTTCTTCCTACAGTGCATATGCTTCTCTAGCCGTCCCATTCCAAACTCGCTCCTTTTCTTGTTCTGTACAATTTCTCCTGGTCAGCACTTCTTCCACGGCACCTGTCCAGATAGGCCAGCTTTGCTCTTCCTCGGGACCTTTGACATTGCACACTGGCCAGTCACTGCCAAACATGACTCTATGCGGACCGAATGCGTCAAAGACAACATCTGTCCATGCTTGTATCTTGCTTGCCAATTCCTTTGGATCTGCGGTGTCGACTGGAGAAGCATCATTGCCGAGTTCTGAGAAAGCGCCAGAGAGTTTCATGTAGGTTTGCGGGTAAGAAGAAAATGTCTGGATGCAGCTTTTCCACCGTGAAAAGGAGTCGAAGGATGTGGATGTGTAGTCTGGTTTGCACATGTGGTCTGTTTTTTGTCTTCTCGTTAGTTGTTTCTTGTACATGTGAAGACGTCGCGGAAAAAATGGGTTGGCTTACTCAAGACCAATACCGTTCTTTTGTCTTTTGGAACATTGTCGTATAGTTTGTCTACAACTTTGGTAAGGGTTTCCAATTGCCAGGTTCCTCCGCTGCGTTGATCGATCCCAACGTCAAAGGTGAATTTCTTCTGTCGTTGGGAGAATGATTTCAAGATTGAGATGAAATCGTCACTCAAGACCAGGTTCTCGAATTCGGTCTTGTCGGTCATGGCTTGCAGCAAGAATCTGAAGCCTTTTACACGCTCCCAAGTCTTTGGGCCGGTGGTCTTTTCGGCTACTTCCAGCCATTGGGAAAACACTTGCGGTCCTTGGTGTACAGGTGCCCATGTCACAATGCCTTTGAGCAAGTTGGAGGCTTCAGTACCATATTCGCCTTCGACGATGCTGCGTAAGAACTGTAATTCTTTGATGGGCTCTGCAGCCCAAGACTCTAAAGATGAGCTAGAGGGGTCTTGGAGGCGGCGGTCTGTTTCGACGTAGATTACGCCGGTGGGTGGATTTGAGGACGATGCTGTCGTGTAGTCGGAGAGGATGTGTTGTTTTGACAGGATGAAGCTGGGGTCGTTCATCCATGCGTGGCCATTGGCGTCTGCGGCTGATGCTGGCCAGAGATGGATGTGGCTGTCAATGATGGTGAATTTTGGTGACATGGTCGGTGTCTTGTCCTGTAGCAGTGAAGTGGAGTGGAATGTTGTCTTCGGTGGGGTTCGAATGGCAAAATCGGTGTCGGTAGAGGTTGGAACGAAGGCATGGACTCAACAGCCGACAGTTGGACTCTGTCTTCGCCCGACTCGGCGTGCTCGGTATGTTTTTGTCGACACTCGTTGTTGCGGGCACTCGTCGCTCGGGCAGAGCTAGACCGAGGGAAACTTTTGGGGGGGAACGTGGGGCTCCATGGTGCGCCGCTCCTTCGGTCTTCTTCGCGGTAAATGCAGCCGTGGTGCAATAAGAAAGCCGCCTTGCCCGCTCTTGCTCGTGCTTCAAGAAAAGATTCCCCTTGTTCTGCTTTCTCTGCTTACTTTGATATACTGTTTCCTCGAATATCAATCACAATGGTCTCATCTCCTCCTCCTTCGGGCATCTACGTCCCCGTACGTTCTGATTTTTGACCCCGCCAATCGAGGCTTCATGACATTGACCAGCTTGCAGGTGCCCACCTTCTTCGCTTCCCAATCGGCATCCAACTATGACCCCGTCAACAATCCTCTAGATCTCGAGACCCAGACCAAGCACTCTCTTTTCCTTGTCAAGGGCGGAGTCCGTGGTCTCGTTATCCTTGGATCAACTGGCGAAGCTATCCACCTTACCAACAAGGAGCGTAACGAGCTCATCAGCAGCCAGCGCAAGGAGCTTGACAATGCTGGTTTCAAGGACAGACCTATCATTGCCGGTACTGCCACACAAAACGTCGAGGAGACTCTGATCCAGCTCGAGGATGCAAAGAAGGCTGGTGCCGAGTACGGCATGGTACTCACACCGGGTTACTTTGCTTCGGCCGCTAGCCAGCAGGGCATTGCCAAGTGGTTCGAGGCAGTGGCCGACAAGAGTCCCATCCCCATCATGATGTACGCATGACCGAAGCCTTATACCCTGCGCAAGCACTGATAGTCTCCAACAGCTACCACTACCCTGGCGTGACCAACAACATCGTCGTGGCTCCTTCGACCTTTGAACGCCTTGCCCAGCACGCCAACATTGTGGGCTGCAAGCTATCGCACGGCGACATCCCCGATCACACTCTGATTGCTTCATCGCCAAAGATCGACCCTTCGCACTTCAAGGTCTTCTCAGGCCTGGGTCAAAACCTCCTTCCCGTCCTTACAATTGGTGGTCAAGGTGCCATCGATGGACTCGCAGGCATCTTCCCTCGCGTTGTGGTCAAGCTGTTCAACATGTTCCAAGAAGGCGCAGACAACAAGAAGCTGCGTGAATTGCAGTTCAAGATCTGCGAGGGTGAGAGGTTAATTGGTAGATGGGGCACTGTTGGTATCAAGGAAGCGATTGCAAGATGCTGGGGCTTTGGTGACAAGGAGGGAGCACGACTGCCGCTACAGGGCGGTTTCCAAGGCGGTGAGCAAGAGTGGAGCAACTGGAGTGGTGTGTTTGAGGGACTCAAGCAGTTGGAACAGGAGATTGAAAAGAGTGGTTAGATGTTGATAATGATCAGAATGCATAATGAGAATATCTAGTCAAGCTTCTGCGTTACCGAGTTAGTATGTTGTAGTTCGACAAGGTCAGAAATGTCATGTGAAGACGTGGATGGGCGGATCAGAAGGTGAGAAGATTGATAGTACTGGTTTTGAAATCAAGCAAACGTCCAACGCGCGACAGCAAAGTGAGGCTGTTGGAACAAGCGGATCATATGGCCCCAGCATCTTTCATCAGGGAGGTAATGGGAGAGAAAGGCGGGTTGGCTTACCTTGATACAATTCGAGGCAGATGTTATCTACTTTGAAGTAGAGCAATACAGGCACGAGGCAGACAAGGGAAGCGGGGAGACTGGCAGGGAAGGCGCAAAGAGGAAGGTGGTCCAAGCGCCGAGCTCCAAAGATTCGCGATCAAAGCGAGACGCGAAACAGCACGAGCAAGCATTTATTGCATGCATTGGAAATATACACATCATCAACACCATCTGGACACGAGCGCAAACAGAAGCCCTCCATAAACATCACATGCCTGCGAGATAGACGACCATGTTCAAGGTGCCCGACTCAGACCCGCCGTCGACGCCCAACTCGCGCCGCGACAATGACCATCCATCCACAACACCCGCACACCCACCACCAACGGGATACACAAATGCCTCGTTCACTCCAGCCGGCCCTCCGCCTCCCAGTGTCTATGGCAGCTCGCTCTTTGGCGAATCCCGCAACAACTTCCAACCGCACTCCAAAGCTACGAAGCCTGCCTTTGCAGTGCCTAGCAGTCCGCCGCGCAACCATCACCAAAACTTTGACGACGACATGGATGCCGACGGCGAGAGCATCCTAGACGACTATCCGAATAACCAATTACCTGCCTTCAATTCTGCCTTTCCATCAGCCTTCCGCTCCGTCAACAAGCCAACACAACAGCCCACCATGGTCTCCTCACCCCGTGGTCTAAAGCGTTCGCGTTACGGAAATGTCATGGGCGATTCCTTGCGTCAGTCTACCGGCCTGCGCATCGAAAAAGACAGACAGACAGCCATTCCTGGCATTGCAAAGAAGATGGCTACCAAACAAGCCCCACCGCTGAGCGAGAGCGACGACATGATCTTGCGCACCGACTCCCTCATGGCTCAGCTGGACGCCGACATCAAGCTCGCAACCACACCCATTCTTCCCAACCGCACAGCACAACAGCTAGGCCAGCTCTGGCAGAAGCACTCTCAGATCAAGTCGCAATCAGGCTCAATTGGTCCTAAATCAAACTCTGGGCTCGACAAAGCAAACTATCTGGCACAGCTCGCTCTCCGCTTACACCATCCCTTTTCCACATCTATCAATGCGCCCTCCTCATACCAACCAAACACCACCTACTCAAACCTCATCATGTCTTCAGATCACCCCACTTCGATCCCCCGTGCCCTGCTCGACTGGCTGAACACCTACCATAACCCATTTCCTGATGATCTTACAGACGTCATGCGCTATCGCCCTACCCCCGTTGCCCATGATCGATTCTGGGACATAGTTTATGCCTGCACATTGCGCGGCGACATTCTCAACGCTGTCAACTTACTAGAAACTGCGGACTGGTCGCAAGCGGAATCTGCTATCGAAGACGGTTACGATGAGCCCGGATACTCTGGAAGCCACCTTCACGCAATCCGTGAAGTCATCAGCCGCTGCGTGGACCTACTCAGCACCTGTCCTGCTGTCACTGAGAATGACTGGGATGTGAAGGGCTCTGACTGGACCATCTTCCGCCATCGTGTTCGTCGCGAACTTCAAGACTTGCAGGACTTTGCAGAAGCAGACAGTCGTGACAAGGATCAGTTTCCGCCTGCACCCTTCGGCAGGGTGAGCATGAGTTTCAGCACAGCCAGTCGCCGTGCCGAGAGCAAGGTGCCTTGGCTTATCTACGAGAGCCTTAAAACTTTGTACGGTCAACTTCTGGGCAAGAGGGACGAAATTATGGTCGCAACTCAGGACTGGCTGGAAGCTGTCATCTTCCTTACTGCCTGGTGGGATGGCGAAGACGACGATGTCATGGATGATTTCGCTGCCAGCAGACGTTCAATGCGCCAGTCACAGTCGATGCGCCAGGTCGATATCTCGCCTGTATTTGCATACAAGAAACAGCTACTCCTGGCTTTCGCCGCTACTACCGACAAACCGGATGAAGAAGAGTTTTACCTCAATACTGTCAGTCCACTCCACGTCGGTCTTGCCTGCATCTGTGAAGATGATATTCAGGGCCTCGTGGGTATCTTGAAATCTTGGTCCCTGCCTATCGCTTCTGCTATTGTTGAGTTGGCTACTGTCGCGGGCTGGATGCCATCCTCCGCGAGCAACATCTTGGACGCCTTTGACCAAGACGACTTGATGGTATTGAGTCACGGCCAGCCATCACAGCCCGACTTGATCAAACGCGATGACGTGTTGATACAATATGCCTCAGTGTTGGCCAAGAAGGACTCCCTCAAGAGTGCGGCTGGCAGACCTGTGCAGGAGGGCTGGGATCTTGCTTGTCGTGTACTTGGACGTCTTGATAGCTTCGAGACGGCCAAGACGAAGATCTCAGACTTGCTGAACCAGATCACCCTTGACTCGACAACGCGAGTAGATAAGGTCCTCGCTGTTCTCAATGAGATTGGTCTGCCTGATCAGGTTCGCGAGATTGCCGAGCGCTATGCCGATGATCTGGCAGCTTCTAGTCAAGACTACGGCAGTGCACTGGTCTACTACGCCCGGGCACACGCCTTACAAAAGCTTCGCAGTACCATTGATTTGCTTATCTCACTGTGCCTGGTGCAGAGCGCTGCATTCCCTCCACAAGCAATCATCGATCCGCAACTTGACGCTCTTCTCAATGATCAACATGCTACTCTTCACCAGGTCGCACGTCAAGATGTTGCAGCTGCTCAACTGCTTGCGTCTCAGCTCAGTGGTTACGCAACGCTGCGCCGCTTCTACGACTTGCGCGACGCGGACGCCGTCAAAGATGCAGCCGAAGCTGATGTTGAACATGATGAAGAAGTTGCGAGTCGCAAGCCTGGCATGTTGAGGCCATTGGCCCGCAAGCGTGAAGCGGCTAAGGCGTTAATGGCTGTCATAGAGTCTGCCGCGGATAGCATTCGAGGTGGTTTGTATGATCCCGAGGCTCAGTCTGTGGTGCAGGTGGACGCTTTGATGACTTTGTTGTGTGAAGCATTGCCTCTAATGAACCGTAAGTCTTGTCTATGGACCTTTGCCATACTTTGTAAAGAAGAAACTCTGCTGACCCAATGAGCAGAAACAAAGCAGATACTGAAGACACCGCATCTCCTCACTCTGATCCGCGCAGTCGAAGACCTTGAGACTATCACTCCGGGCATATATGCCCAGAATTCCGCCGTCTTCAATGCTGCAATCAACAGCTATCTCGCAAACTCAACGACACCTGCTATCCTTACGCCATCGTCCTCCACTCCCGATCTTAGCAAGTCGATTGCAGGCTTGAAGCAGAGCGTGAGTTGGAACATGGTCAACAGCAGTGGCAGCATCGCTTCTGAACAAACTGGCAATGGCGATTCCAGTGCCGGTGTCATGGGAGGTATCCAGGTGAAGAGAGCTTGGGACTGGAGAGTTGGTGCTGTGTATATGAAGGGCAAGAGCGTCAAACCCGAAGACGTGATGCGAGTCCTCAGGTGTCAGGTCGCTGTTGAGATGGGCAAGGTGTGGATGTGAACGCTCCTCTTTTTTCTTTTCAATCAATAGCATTATGAGTTTGAGAGCAAGTTGGTTTCTTGTTTCTCGCACGAGGATTGGGAAAATGAAGAGGAGGAGAAGAGCAATGCAAATATATCTGCTCTTGGCGAGCACCTCCAAAATGGCCAAACACGGATTCCATGCCTCGTCAGGTATGTTAGTATTTTGTTTCTGCATCATCCCAAGGTCAGGAATTGTAGCTCTTCTACTTTGACCATCGCAACTGCTATCGGCTCATGTATCATGTTTCCTCCCGGCACATTTTAGAATGCGAGCGGATGAGTAGAAGCAACCGAGCCGAATATCTACCGCCATGATAAGCCCTGGGAGACCCTGCTTTAGCCCAGCCACTCCATCTTGTTTCATCATCTTGTCTCACCACTTGTACCTGTCGTCTTTACTAGACATCAAGGTCTGGTGTCTTGTACACCACACTTCTTCCAACGATTTCTATCGTAGATGTTTCTCTGATATCTCACGGCCGTAATGCACTCTGCGGACTGTATACGAGCAGAGAGGGGTCGCCAAGGCACAATCGCTCAAATAGGAAGCTAGGAGATCTGCTCTCGCAGAGTTAGCAGCCGAGCATGGCCCTTATCAAATATGGAAGGTATAGTGCAAGGGCGGAGCCGTCATTCGCAGCTACCCAATCTGCTGGAACCCGAGAGGTGAAAGCCAATCTATAAGACCCAAAGCCAGACGCACATCTTCTGATTTCTTCCCTCTTCTCTTATCACTCATCACTCACGATCATCATGAAGAGCGTGTGGACGTATCTTTCTGCATTCTTAATCGGCAGCGTGCCGTTTGCACAGGCGTTCAAATGGCGCTCCGACCATTTGGCTGGTGAAGACGAGCATGCGTTGGCTAGAGTCATGGCCTCTTCCTATACGGGCAATGCGACATTCAGGCAGTACATTGATCACGACAACAAGGATCTTGGTACTTTCGAGCAGTTCTACTTTTACTCGACCGAGTTCTATGGCGGTGAAGGCTCGCCCATTATCTTGTTCACTCCTGGAGAGACCAACGCTAGCGCTTATACGAGCTACCTCACCCTCAATAGGACTACCGGTGTCCTTGCAAAGGAAATTGGTGCTGCCATAGTTTGTAGGTCAAACTACAATACTAGTTGGGTTCTCGAAGACTGTGCTAATCAAAATCTTTAGGCATTGAACACAGATACTGGGGCTACAGTTCGCCGTATGCTGATCTCACAATCGAGAACTTGCAATACTTGACCCTCGACAACTCGATCGTGAGTCTTCACTCAGTTATGACCATTCTCTAAGTGACCTGCTGACATTCGTGACAGAGCGATCTGACAAACTTCGCCAAACATGTGCGCCTTCCCTTCGACTACCACAGAAAGTCTTCGCCAAACCGTGCACCCTGGGTCATGATGGGCGGCTCTTACTCTGGAGCTCTGTCTGCCTGGACTGCTTCGACTCAACCTGGTATCTATTGGGCGTACTGGGCTTCAAGCGCCCCTGTCCAATCGATCCTCGACTATTGGCAATATTTCGTACCAATCCAGCAGGGAATGCCCAAGAACTGCTCGTCTGACGTGTCCCTGGTGATCGATCACGTGGATTCAGTTCTTCTGAATGGTACCGCTTCGGAGATTCACTCGCTCAAGCAGTCCTTTGGTCTCGAGAATCTAGAGCACAATGATGATTTTGCTGCCGCTCTACAGAACGGCCCCTGGCTCTGGCAGGGCAACCAGTTCTATAGGAACACTGGCTTCTTCGACTTTTGTGATGCCGTGGAGAATGTCAAACCTAACAGTACCAACACCACTCTCCCTGGGCCCCAGGGTGTTGGCCTCAAGAAGGCTCTGGCTGGCTATGCTGATTGGTTCAACACAACTTACTTGCCAGGCAGCTGTGAGGGATATGGCTACGAAGAGTGGGAAGGTGAACGCAACATCCAGTGCTTTGACACCTATAACGCCTCGTCACCCATGTACACCGACACGAGCCTTAGCAATTCGCTCGACCGACAGTGGGTTTACATGACATGCAATGAGCCTTTCGGATACTTCCAAACTGGAGCCCCCAAAGACCGCCCTTCCATCGTCTCGCGTTTGAGCAATGTCGACTACTGGACCCGTCAATGCGCTTTGTTCTTCCCTCCATCCAACTCCTCTGTTGTTGGACTTGATAGAGGCGCCACAACAGCACAGGTCAATGCAAAGAACAAGGGTTGGAACAACTACTCGCCTGGGCTTCTCTATGTCAACGGTGACTACGACCCATGGCGTGAGGCCAGTGTCTCTTCGGACTTCAGACCCAACGGTAAACTGGCAAACTCTACACGAAACCCAGTTGTCATTGTGCCTGGCGGCTTCCATACGAGTGATCTGGTCACGCAGAATGCAAAGAGCAATGCCGGAGCCAAGGCTGCCATCGATGAAGCTGTCAGTATCATGAAAGAGTGGGTCGGTGAGTTCAAGCATGGCAAGAAGTGGTTCGAAGGGTAGATGTTGAAGTGGGGTCTTGTGTCTATGGTTGCTATTGCTTCCGCGATAGAAGAAGAATGACTCCTCATCAATAGCATGACAAGAAAACAAGTTTAATCTTCACACTCCCATCTCGAACATCAGTGAAGAAGACAAAAATTATCTCTTGATCGTTCCCCTGCAGACCGCTCTGCTCAATTTACAGGATTTAACAAGGCTTTGTAACAATTGGTATTACTCCCCAGCTTCAACGTACAATAGTCTGCTTACAGATTCGAAAGGCATGCAACTATCAACTCCATTTGCCATGATTTTGAATACCTTCAATCGCAAGTGAAGCGCGGGAATTGGTACAGCTAGTTACAAGAGCAAAAACAATATTGCGGCGAGTGAGATTCGAACCCACGATCTCTGCATCTTCATGTTACCGGGTTTTGGGGGCCCCAAAGAAGCTGAAGACTAACGTCGAACAGGGTATTGGTGGTGACATTACCGAGCTTGTGTTTGCAAGACACATTGATGACAGCGTCTTGAACCACTGGACCACCGCCGCTTCTTAATGGTGGAAAGTCGGATTGGAGAAGAAGCTTATGTAGGAAAATGGGAGAGTGAAAGGGGTACTACAGATAACAAGCACAGAACTCGACTCGTAAGTGACAAATTGCTCAAACGCAGCCCCTCTTATGCTAAAATCTGTGCTCCATATAGACAGAGTTGAGATCTTGTAGTAATTCTGAAAGACGGAGTACACTGAGTGCTGTTTCCAGCGGCTCTCTCTGTTCTGGGCAGATGTTAGTGTTTGAGGATTCAAACTGTGCGGGCTAGGAACATGTAGAATATGTGAGAGCTCACGCTCAGGTAACTTTGGAGAAAACTGATACTTGTAGTCTGATTCCTCTCAATAAAGACAGAGGACATTGACAGCACTCACCAACCCAGACCTTTGAACGAACATAATAGGGCCGGTTTTGCAACAACCTTTTGCAGCATAACCAATACCGTGAGTTGACAAGACGACAGTACTGTAATCGATTAGAACATCCGAACATCGGCATAGTGTGGAGCAAAATAGTGCTCAGTCACTGCTCGATCGCAATCCTGATAAGCGTTGTTGAGGATGAGCAATTCACCATCTGTTATTGCGCCATCCAGGCTTGGTATGGGTGAACACGGCAATTATTAGTGGGCGCAGATCCTATTAGACCCCCGCCATATGAGGGTAGCGAGATTGTGTGATAGATTCAGAGGAGTGCGACTTTGAATCTTTCAGGATATTTTCATTCTTTATTGTCCGTTTGTCGTTTACTATTCCGCAAACATGTATACTGATACTATCACTGAGCACCCTTATGCTCCTGAGCTGTCGCATATCAAGACTACCAGTGTTTTGCCAACAAGCATGGATGCGACACAAGCAAAAGGTCGCAGAGCAGATTCACCACTGGAGAGCGAGTTGCCTTCGCAACAGAACGTGGCGCTTTTGCAAGCAGCTCGTGAGCGACTCGTTCTCACGCACTCTTACCCATTCCCTTCTCCAATCAAGGATGACGAGCTGATCGTAGAGATCAGAGCAATCGGGCTCAACCCAGTGGATTGGAAATCAATGTACGCTTCTCTGTATATGCAAAATCTCGGACATGACTGACGGCGAGTCCAGTGACTACAACTTCGCAATCCCTCAACTGCCGTACATCGCGGGACGCGACTTTGCCGGCGTTGTTGTTCAGGTGTCTGCCACTCCGAGTCGTCTTCGAATTGGTGATCTGGTAAGACGACACATGGTCAGCTAGATATGTCAGCAGCTAAGAATCATGGCAGGTTCTCTGTCCATCGACAGATTATCGCGATATCAGAAAATCGGCGTTCCAAGAGTATGCAGTTTCCACACATCACAATGTGGCCAAGATACCGAGGAACACTCGAACCACACAGGCTGCTTCGATCGGCGTGGCATACGTGGCTGCGGCACTCGCTCTGGGCGTCAGTCTCGGACTGAAACTATCTGGCATACCTGATCGAGACGAAGTCGATCTCTGGGAGGCAGTCCGTCAACTGCCTTCCGGCGCAATTCCTATCGACGTCGTGGACGAGTGTTTGTCTGGGATCGAAAGTGCAGAACGTCCTCAGCCTGGTGACTGGATTGCCATATACGGTGGTTCATCCACGAGCGCACTATTCATCTCAGAGATCGCCAGATTGGCAGGACTCGGAGTCATACTCCTTGCTGATGGCGTGAAGCACGGTGGACGGCTTGCAGACCGAGAAGGAAACGTTCTCGTCGACAGCCACGATCCCACGAGAGCGATAAAGATTGTTCGATCGATTACAAAAGGAAAACTAAGATTTGCGGTCGATACTGTCGGCAAAGAGACAGCGGGATACTTGGTACAAATGCTGCAAGCAGACGCGCTAGGAGGAAAGAGAGCTCATCTCGTGGGGCTGACTGGCGTACCAAAAGAGACAGCTGATGGAATGGTGTTCCATTCAGTACCGATCAAGCTTTTTCATGAGGTGCCGTCCATTGGTCTCGCCTTGATGAACTGGTTGGAGGGAGCTTTGGAGACCGAAGCCATTGCACTTCCAGAGGTTGAGCACATGGAAGGAGGATTGAGCGTTCTCAACGCTGCGTTGGACAGAATGCGGCGTGGCGAGATATCAGGTCGCCGTTTGGTAGTCTCTTTGTAGATCGTTTGATAACTCTCTGGTCGTTGTAAACTTGGATAGATAGAATAAGAGAAAGAAGGAGCGTGAGGTGGAGTCTGCAAAGCAAACAAAACAAACAGCCGTCAGCCAAGTGCCGTTTCCTCCACCACGCGTACCACCTTTTTGCTCCTGCTTTGTCAACGCGTCTTGAAGAACGATTGCTCGGTGTTTGGATGTTGATGCAGTACCTCAGAAATGACCAAGCTCTACACAATGTTGGATCCCCAACATGGATCGCCTACGATGACCCAGACACATACGAGCATATCGCCTTGCGCTCCTGCAAGTCGTAATCTACTGAAGCTTGCAATTTGACCCCACCTATGTACACCACATTGCGAGCTCGCACGCCATACTGAACGCTGTTTGACGGAGATCGTTTCGCAATTGCACACCATATCTCTAGGATCCAGCATCTCAACCGAGGCACGAGTTGCCTAAACGCCAGTATCTCCATATTGCTTGATTGCATGCACTAAACATATATCTTCTCTGATGTGTCTCTTGTACCATTGTCTTCAAGAAAAGTAAACAACAATGTCTGCTATCACAATTCTCGAACCAAGTGGCACTGAAATCAGCCACAAGACTTTGACTGAGAAGTCACCGACCTTGATAGAATTGGATACTTCCCAGGAGGATTGGGTATATCCTTATCCCACTGATTTCAAGATATACGAGCACCCTCTTGATGAGATTCGCGAGCTCAAGGTACAAGCACCAGACCCACACTATGACGGTCAACTGAGTATTGCATAGGTAGTCGTCATCGGTGCCGGTCTTGCGGGGATCATTGCAGGCGCGCTCTTGCCTCCCAAAGTTCCAGGCATCAAACTGACTATCTTGGAAAAGAATGCCGACCTAGGTGGAACATGGTAATGCCATTATACTTGCGGGTAATGCAATAACTAAAGCAGCCATAGGTACGAAAACGTGTACCCAGGAGTTCGATGCGATATCCCTGCCCATGTCTACCAGTCCACATTCTCGCCGAACTCCCAGTGGAGTGAAGAATATGCCCAAGGCTCGGAGATTCGCGATTACTGGCAGAACGTGGCCAAAAAGCACGACGTATACTCGAAAGTCAGGCTGCAAACCGAGGTCACAGGGGCCTACTGGGAGCCAGAAAGATCGCAGTGGAGAGTGGAAACACGAGATCTCAAGAGTGGGGCAGAGGAGAAGGAACACTTCGATTTTCTGATCCCTGCTATTGGCCACTTCAACGAGTGGAAACTGCCAGATATTCCAGGCATCAACGACTTCCAAGGTCATCTGAGGCACTCGTCTAAATGGGATCCCACCTTTGACCCGAGCGGCAAACGCATAGCGACCATCGGCAACGGAGCATCAGGCATCCAGATAACTCCCGAGCTACAAAAGGTTGCTAGTCATATCGATCATTATGCACGCAGTCGAACTTGGATCGCTGGGTCATTCAATCCGAATGCCAAAGACAGACAATCTACACCGATGTATATCCCTCCAGAGCAGCTTGAGTCGTTCTCAGACCCCAAAGTTTACCTCGAATATCGCAAGAAGCTAGAAGGCTCTTTTTGGCGAAACTTCGACGCACAGCTCAGAGATTCTGAAACCAGCAAGACCTCCGCTCAGAACTTCAGAGAGTTGATGCGAACGAGACTGGCAGACAAGCCCGAACTATTGGAGCAGATATTGCCTGACTTTCCTCCACACTGCCGCCGTCTCACACCCGGTCCTGGATATCTAGAAGCTTTGACAAAGGACAATCTTACCTTCATCCAAACTCCTATTTCACACTTCACAAAAGACGGAATTGTGACAAACGACGGGATACATCGCCGTGTCGACGCTGTTATCTGCTCCACAGGTGCAAACGTCGACTTTGCGCCTCCTTTTCCTATCGTTGCTGGTCCATACGATCTGTCTCGTGACTGGCGGCCAGAAGGGAAGTTTGGCTTCCCCTACACCTATATGGGTGTTGCGACACCTGGTCTTCCTAACGTTTTGCAACTACATGGTATGTGCTCATATTTGGTAGAAGAAGATCTCGTGCTGATCTTTTCGTAGGTCCTAACGGCTATGGATCGTCAGGAACAGTCCCACACTCGGTCGAAGTACAAGCAACATACATTGCCAAAGTTCTTCGCAAAGTTAGCAGCCAAGGTATTGCAAGCATTGTGCCCAAGAAACATGCCGCCGACGCCTTTGTGGAGTACTGCGACGCTTTCTTCCCTCGTACCAATCTGTCTAGAAAATGCAGTAGCTGGGCAAATGGCCGGCGTCCTGGCGGCAGAATACATGGACTGTGGCCAGGAAGCGCTACGCATTTGACCAACATCAAGAGGGAACCACGCTGGGAAGACTACGAGTACACCTACGTCAACTCGGATAACATGTTCGCCTATTGGGGCAATGGTGTTACCAAGAAAGAGTTTGATCCGGAAAGCGATATGACACCTTACTTGAGGTTACCCGAAGAGTTGGATTTGAGAGATTTGCACGAGCGCTGGTGGGACTTGTGATGCGAATGGTCATGGTTCTAAGACGAGCTGTCAAAACGTGAAGTGGTTATAAGCCGCTTTGTATCTGTGGTTACCAATAGATATTGAACAGTTCGAAGAACAAGACACAAGTCCCTGGACGGACGTGTATACTGCCTGTCAATCAAAACAATTTGATAAGCAGGAGCTCAGACGTCCGCCATCTAGAATCTGCTGATTGAGGTCACCCATCTCTCATGGTGCTCCTTCCAGCCAACAGCTACGCATTCGACCTGTAATGGTGGTACTTCCTGCTTGATTCAGTCTATCGTCGTAATCGCAGAGTACCTGCCTGCACTCTGACTGACATAAGCACGCCATCGCGCCCTATTCACACGTGCTATTGCAACCATTGGATATCAACAGAAGAATCCAACATCTCTTTCCTTGTCAATGATCGACCTCAACAACCATCAAGTTCATGACCCCGCACAACATTGCGCTATGTTCCTCGATGTTGCGTGATAGAGGGGTCGCCGAAGGCGGTCTTGTTTATGATTCCATCAAGGTGTAACTCTGGACGTGCATTTCACAAGGCTCAGATATATTGTAGACCTTCTGGAGTTTCTTGAGTTTCGCCTTGCTCAACAACTCTTCATTCCAGCAGACTTTCACGACCATGAGCGAAACGACTACGAACGGTAAACCTGCGAAAAAGCAGCTCATTCTCAATGCTTTCGTAGAGTCGTGTGAGTCGAACTTACCACAATAGCACACGTCGACTAACAGATTTCAGGTAGCGGACATCAATCTCCTGGTTTATGGCGACACCCAGACGACCAGTCTACGAACTTCAATAAAATACAGCATTGGGTTAAGCTGGCTCAATTGCTCGAGAAAGGCAAGATTCATGGCATTTTCATTGCCGATGTCTTGGTAAGTGTATCTAGGGTCTACCTGACAGATCGATCAAGGACTAATAATCACATTCTCTCCAGGGTGCGTATGATGTCTACAAAGGACCTCAGAACCCTGACCCGGCAATTATCTCTGGTGCTCAGTGGCCAGTCAACGAGCCTCTGGCGACCGTACCTGCAATGGCGGCAGCTACAGAGAACATTGGCTTCGGCGTCACTGTTTCGACCACCTACGAGCAGGTAAGCAATACTAAGCTACCTCCAACATATGACAGAACAATCAGACTGATAACTGTTAGCCTTACCATCTTGCTAGACGTCTGAGCACAGTTGACCATTTGTCTGACGGTCGCGTCGGGTGGAATGTAAGTCTCAACACTCTTCTTCGGAAGAATACAAGGACTGATAAAACTGCGACAGGTCGTCACTGGATATCTCGATTCAGCAGCTAGAAACCTAGGACGTACCGAACAACCAGAACACGATGATCGCTACGCCATGGCTGAGGAGTACATCGAAGTAATGTACAAACTATGGCAGTCGTCCTGGAGAGACGATGCTGTCAAGCTTGACCGCGAAAAGATCGTCTACACCGACCCAACTCTGGTCAGAAAGATCGACCACGTGGGCAAATATTATAACGTCCCCGGACCTCATATTTGTCAACCTTCTCCCCAGCGGACGCCAGTCATACTTCAGGCAGGTACCTCCAAAGCTGGTAAAGAGTTTGGAGCAAAAAATGCAGAAGCTATCTTTGTATCTGGCCACAGTCCTTCGGTTATCGCAAAGAACATCGCCGAAATTCGAGCTTTGGCGAAGGAGAAGTATGGCCGCGACCCAAACAGCATCAAGTTCCTTGCCTTACTCTGTCCCATCATCGGCAAGACTCAGGAAGAGGCAGATGCAAAGTACCAGGAATATCTCAGTTATGGCTCTGAAGATGGCGCTTCTGCTTTGTTCGGAGGCTGGACTGGCATTGATCTTTCACAATATGGTGATGATGAAGAGCTTCGCCACGTGCAGTCCAACGCTGTCAGATCAGCTGTGGAAGGCTGGTCGAAGACTACACCGAAGGTTGCAAAGTGGACTAAGCACACTGTTGCCAACCATATCAAGGTTGGCGGTCTTGGAGCTACTGTTGTCGGCACTGCAGAAGTTGTTGCGGACGAAATGGAACGCTGGATTCGAGAAGCCGATGTGGATGGTTTCAATATCGCATACGCGGTATTCCCCAGGACCTTTGAGGAGGTGATCGAACATCTGCTACCAGTCCTTAGGGAGAGAGGTTTGTTCTGGGAGGATTATGCTGTTCCGGGAGGCACATACAGAGAGAACTTGTACGGAAAGAAGGGGCTAGCTCGACCTCCTCAGGGTCATCCTGCAGCGGCTTTCCATTGGAAGGCAGATTGAGCGGTGAATGGACCCAGCTAGCAAGTTCGCAATCTATCACATCGCATCATTGTTTTTTGAAACAGACTTGTACAATGTCGTAGCCATCATGTGACCTTCTTTCAGCATACAGTTAGATTGTGGCTGGGAATTCTCAAAATCTGGCAGCTGCAATCCACAACACTCTGTCACATGCTTTCCTACGAGTGTATCTTTGTTGATCGGCAGTCGCACATGGACTTTTCCACACTGCCGTGTCCACCATATAACGCCATCGCTCCAGCATATCACATCACCCTCAAGGACAAATTGTAAGGCTTAGCGTGTATGACAAGCGTGTCAACTTTTGCTTATCACAACTCGCCCAACTCGACGCGTTATGGGTTGAACGAACTCTGTTTAGAGCTTTACATGCGAACTCGGAGTATATCTCAAGGTTGAGCACGTACTTGCCGCGTTGAGGATTATTCCATTGCCAGTCGTTCGCACGTCAGTATCGACAGCGGGTACACTCCACTACCTTCATCTATCTGCGATACATGCAGTTAAGCTATAACATGCAGACATGCCCATACAAGACTCACTGTTCAGGTAAAACAGACAACATACCATCACGATGGCAGAAGCACTCCTCAATCAAGCTCACGGCTATGGCATTATCATCGGTCTTTCCATCTTGTTCTGCCTTATCATCCTCGCTGCCGTCCGAGTACAAAAACGATATCTGTCTGAGGACAGCGAGCACTCCGAGATGTTTATGGTTGCCAATAGATCCGTGGGAACAGGCTTGACCGCGTCTGCTGTCTTCTCAAGTTGGTAAGTTATGCTCTTGGTTCTTTCCTCCAGAAATTCTAACGTTGTTGAAACACAGGATGTGGATCAACGAAAGTGTCATCTGTGCCGCCTATACTTACAAATGGGGTATCGCACTGCCAGTATGGTGGGCATCTGGTCTATCCTTCCAAATCGCCCTGATGGCTCTCCTTGGTATCGTGGCAAAACTGCGTGTTCCTTACGCACATACCTCGCTGGAGTTCATCCGTATGAGATATGGCAAATATGCTCATATGATATTCATTCTTCTGAATCTCGTCAACAACATCTTCGGATGCGGTAGTATGATATTGGCTGGTGCCCAGCTGGTCACTGGTATGACCGGTATGCACGTTGTTGCAGCTTGTATCTTGATCCCTGCTGGTGGTAAGTCAACTTGTCTGAGGCAACATAGGCAGATACTGATCCTGAGAGCAGTCGTCATATACACAGCTGTCGGTGGCCTCAAAGCAACATTTATCACTGATTACCTTCACACCGCGATTGCCCTGATTCTCTTAATCTACTTCTCCTTATCTGTCCTTACCAACGAACACATCGGTGGTATCTCTGGTCTTTACCAAAAAGTCAAAGCAGCCGATGACCACATTGAAGGAAATTACATGGGTTCTTTGTTGACCATGAAGTCGAAGAAGGGCATGTCATCTCAACCTGTCAAATTCAATGCTGTTTATTGACCAAACCTAGCTGTGCTCTTCGGACTGGTCCTCAAATTCGGTAACCTAGCTCTGGTACTCATGGATACAGCTTTCTGGCAAAAGAGTTTTGCTTCCGAAGTTGAGTCGGTCGTGCCTGCCTACGACTTGGTTTCTGTGGTCATCCTTGCCGTCCCTTGGTGCACTGGCACCATCATTGGACTTGCTGCGAGAGCTATCGAGAAAACACCAATCTGGTTTGACTATCCGAATCTTCTGACCGAGACACAAGTCAATAGTGGACTGGTTATGCCATTCGTGCTTCGCTCTTTGCTCGGCCAAGGCGCAACGACTGGTCTTTTGGTGCTGATCTTCATGGCTATCACTTCTACGGTATCGTCGTCCGTCATCGCAGTCTCGAGTATCATATCGCTCGATTTTTACCGGTCATATATCAACCCCAAGGCTTCTGATCGCAAGGTTCTGAAAGTTAGCCACTATGGTGTTGTTGGTCATGGCTGCTTCATGGCGGGCTTTGCAATCATGTTGCAGTATGCCGGAGCAACAAACAATTGGTCGACATACTTTAGACCCATCGTGGCCTGTCCTGGCATATTCCCTCTCATACTGACACTACTCTGGTCACGACAAACAAAGGCAGCTGCCATCTTGTCACCAGTCCTAGGCTTAATATCGGGTGTTGCGACTTGGTTGAGTTTATCCTATGTTTGGGGAGGAAAGATCGATATCCAGACGACTCAACAACAACTACCTGGTCTCTACGGAGCGATCGTGTCATTCTTCTCGCCTGCATTGTTCTCTGTCGTCATCTCCCTTGTGCGACCGAGCAAATTTGACTGGAGAGAGTTCTTGAGAATTGATTTGATTGAAGATAGCACTCAGCCCAGCACACCTTCACTCCAAGAAAGCAAAGAGGATATCACCAACCTTGACCAGTCAGCTAAGACTACTCCACCGGTAATCGGCGAAAAAGACCAGAGTGCTGTTGATGCAGAAGCAAAGAATGGACTCGTCAGCCCTGCCACATCATTCTCGACCAATAGTGGTAACCTCGACGAGATCACTCACCCCTTCAACGACCAAACTATCCGCCACATCAAGAAGTGGAGAAACTATGCCGCCGGATACTTCGTTCTCAATCTACTCGTCACAATAGTTCTCTGGCCAGTACCCTTGTATCGAGACTGGATATTTACACTACCCTTTTTCAAAGGCTGGGTGACTATGGCGATCATCTGGCACTTTGCCGCCATGATGGCCGTGATCGTATATCCAGTATGGGACGGAAGATATGTCATCAGCACAGTGCTCAGAGGAATAAGCAAAGAACGAAGCAGTTAAAAGGCAAAAGTCTTGATAGAGTGTTCGTATAGGCAGTTGTAGATAAAGGTTACAAAAATACTACTACAGAGTAAAAGAAGACAAGAAACAAATGAAAAAGAAATAGAAGAGAGAGTAATACGAAAAAAGTTCGTGGATGTCCAGAGAAAACAAAACGCCGTCATCAGTAATCAATCATTTCGAGTTTACTTGCGAATAGCTGTTGCAAGAGTGGTGGGTGCACGCGCCAGCACATTGGCGTTGGCAGTCACAATGGCAGTGACGGGGTACGTAGTACATCTTGATGGGGCTAGGATACCGTCCAAGAGACCACAGCTAGAAGTCGTGCGGACGGTCGTGTATGTAGTAGGAAGCACAGTGGCTCCAACAGAAGCGCCGGCGAGTCCGCTCGACCCGACAAGGCCGGCATTGAGATTCAAATTGCCAAGGGGACCTAGGGCGACGGTAGCACAGACATTGACAAGTGAGCCAGTGCCGCACGAGGTGGAATAACCAGTGATCGGTTTGCCGTCAATTGTGGTCAAATTAGGGGCGCTGGTGATTGAAGGAGCAGAGGTAATGGTGTTGGATGAAGCTCCTGCGGCTGCGGGAAGAACAGTAGCGCCAACGGAGGCGCCTGCGATGCCACTCGAACCAAGAACGCCGGCATTCAAGTCCAAGTCTCCAAGAGGGCCTAGGGCAACGGTCGCGCACACGTTGACGAGTGAACCAGTGCCGCACGAGGTGGAGAAAGAGGTTATGGGCTTGCCGCTGATTGTGGTCAGAACAGCAGGGCTTGTGATCGATGGTGCAGCGCTGATGGTGTTGGATGATCCTGGAGGAAGTACGGTGGCGCCAACAGAGGCATCAACGAGTCCACTCGAGCCAAGAACGCCGGCATTGAGATTCAAGTCTCCCAGAGGACCTAGGGCAACGGTTGCGCACACATTAACGAGTGAACCAGTACCGCACGAGGTGGAAAAAGAGGTAATGGGTTTACCACTGATAGTAGTCAGAACAGCAGGGCTTGTGACTGAGGGTGCGGCAGTTGTGCCAGATGATCCTTGAGTGGCACCGAGACCGACACTTGCCAGACCACTGGAAGATCCTGTGGGTAGGACGCCAGCATTGAGAGAAATGGTTCCGAGGTTGCCCAAACCCAAGGTGATGCAGGTATCAACGACGTTTCCAGTACAAGACTTCGATATGGCCGTGATAGTGTTGTCGTTAGTCACGAAGGTGGTAGGTAGAACTTGACCGTTCGTCAGGGAAGGGAGCAAGGTAGCGCTGACATCTGCACTGACGATTCCGCTAGAGGGCAGGACGTCGGCACCGAGACTGATGGTCCCGGCAGGTCCAAGACCGAAGGACGCACAAACTCCAAGGAGAGCGCCAGTTCCACACGATCTGGAAATAGCAGTGATAGTATTGCCATCGATGATCGTACTGGTAGGAATAACTGCAGGGCTCGTGATTGAAGGAGATCCACTGGCACCAGCTCCAAGTTCAAGAATTGTGCCATCACGTTCGAGAACTCCCAAAGTTGCAGTGGCGGATGGACCAAGTCCTAGTGCGAGGCATACAAGTCCTGAGCACTGAGTTGATGTTGCAGTGTACAGACCGCTAGCACCAGAGTAGGTGGTTGGTGTAGCGCCTCCAGAGCCGCCAATTCCAAGATTCACATTGACACCATCCAGAAGACCGACAGTGACGCACAAGTCTACCAGAGCGCCTCCGCAGCTGGTCGAGATTGAGGACGCGGTTGAGCCAGGAGGCAAGAAAATTCCGCTGGTGATAGATGCAATGTTGCTGGTGATACCAGAGATATCAGAAGAAATAGGGTCGGTGGCTTGACTCAAGATTGAGCTAATGGCGCTCGAGGGATCAACAGCAGTAGTGATACCGCTCACTTCAGAAGCAAGGGAAGAGGCCACGTCTGTTGGCAGAACGTCAGTCGGCTGACCAGTGATCTGGCTAATTATTGATGAGATGACGCTTGAACCGAGAGATGTTGCACTAGTCAAGTCTCCTACGACAGACGAAACGACTGAAGAAAATCCAGGCAGCGATGGTCTTGCCGAAGTAGTGCCAACGTTGATGATAGAGGACGCGGGGTCTGTGATCTGGCTCAGCACAGAGGAAAGAGCGCTGCTGGGATCTACGGCGGTATTGATTCCGCTGACCTCGGATGCCAAAGAGGAGGCTACGCCAGAAGGCAAAACACCGGTGGGAAGTGCAGTGATTTCGCTGGCAATTGAGCTAAGTACGCTTGATCCAAGGGATGTTACGCTGGTCAGATCACCGATGATGGATGAGACCTCAGATGGGATGGCCGAGGTCAGAGATGAGATGCCTTGGCTAATCCTGGAAGTAGCTGCAGGATCAACGATGGATGAAACTAAGCCCGACGGGATAGAGGTGGCTGTAGGCAACTCGGAGATAAGAGAGCTCAATGCACCAGTGTTGATACCGCTCGCGGTCGAAAGCTGCGAAATCAGGGACGAGAGCTGGCTTCCAATGATACCGGTAGCAGTAGAGGCTTCAGATGCAAGGCTAGATAGGACGCCACTGGGAACAGCAGAGAAGCCTGGAAGAGAGGGCCTTGAACTCGAGGATCCAGCGTTGATAGCTGACGAGATCAGGCCAGAGGGCAACGAAGTTGCGGTGGGTAGTTGAGAGAGCAGAGAGCTCAATGCACCAGTGTTGATAGCACTAGCGGTCGAAAGCTGTGATACGAGGGAGGAAAGCTGGCTGCCAACAGCACCAGTGGCCGTGGATGCTTCAGACGCGAGACTTGACAACACACCACTGGGAAGACCACCAGAGACGCCAGCCGATGCTCCAACAGTCGCGCTTGCGGAGACAGGAGGCAGAATAGAGGATGCGGCACTCGAGCGCAGAGCAAACATGATACCATTGCGAGTAACACCGTTTGTAAGGGAGCTGTATAAAGTACATGAGCCAGTGCTGGGATCATATGCGGTACCAAGGCAGCGGGCATTGGGTGAGCAAATGTCAGCACAGCCATTGAGCGAGCCCACAGCTTGTCTCTTCGAGACGACATTGCCCAACTTCAGGACAGTGCCACCATAGAACTGGTTGCAATAACGAGTGAATTCTGAGCCCAATGCAGAGAATTTCGAATCACTAGTGAATGGACAGACGATCGGAGTTGATGAGGCAGATGAAGCCGAGGAAACTGTTCCACGAGTGTTTGTCACTGGCGAGGCAACACCTCCGCCGGGGGCATTTGCAGATGAGATCGCGCTAACCAACGAGCTGACAGCACCAGTAGGAAGAGATGCAGATGGGTTGCCAAGAAGCGAGGACAAGGCGGAAGACAATGAAGGTCCAATCGATGCACCAGGGTTGGTCAAGGAACCAATGGCCGAGGATAGCGCGGGTGCACCAGTAACGGCGGGGTCAGAGAGTAGACTTGAAGCGAAGGAGACAAGACCGGGATTTGCAGAGATGGAACCCCCAGCAGAGCCTCCAACACCGTTTCCGCCATTTCCTACACCAACACCGCCTCCAAGTCCGGCTCCCGCGGTGATACTGGGAAGACTGGCCACCACGGATGAGGCCGCATTGGCCAAGGAAGAAGCAACATTGGCGGGGATAGTTCCACTAGGGTTGCCGGCGATTGAGGACAAGAGACCAGAGATTTCTGGTGAAACTGATACGCTCGGGTTTGCAGAGGAAAGGAAACCAAGCGCGGACGAAGCAGCGTTGGCTGCTTGTTGTCCAACAGCAGTGGGGACTGACGTGGCCTCGGAGGCAACGGAGCCAAGGAGGGAAGAAAGTTGAGATGGTGCGCCGCTTGCTGCGTTGAGGAGCGAAGAAGCGACGTCGGTAGGGATAGTTGCACTAGGATTACCAGCGATTGAGGACAATAGACCACTGATAGCTGGTGCAACTGATGCACTTGGGTTTGCTGTGAGGAAACCAAGCGCGGACGAGGCAGCGTTGGCTGCTTGTTGTCCGGCAACAGTGGGAACGGACGTGGCCTCAGAGGCAACAGATCCAAGGAGAGAAGAAAGTTGAGGGAGCTGGGAAGCAGGAGAATCTACACCCGCACCAATTCCAGCGCCCACAGATCCAGAGCCTGATCCCGATGAGCCAGCGCCCAGGCCTGAGGAGGCGGATGGGTTGTAGCACTCGGCAACAGCAGAGGCTTCTGATGAAAGGGCACCGATAGCAACCTCAAGAAGGTCACCAAGCAGACTTATGTTGCCGTTGTTCTTGATATCAGCAATCACATCATCGAGACTGGAATCCCCAATGCTATCAATGAGAGCTTGTCTCTTCGTTGGAATGGCCGAAGAGCTGGCCAGAAGTAGCGTAAGCGCCGAAAGGCCGGCGAAACGCATCTTGTTGTTCGAATAAGGAGAAAGATGAATGATGAGAGGAGGTCGTCAAACAGTAGAAGAGAGGAGTCGCTTGATGATCAGAAAGGAGGACTTACTGAGAATCAAGTGTCCATATATACCTACCTCTTGTTGTAGATTCGCCATGTTGTGATCCAATCTCCAGGCTCCATCAGCATCATCTGAGAGTGATCTGCGGTGTTTCGTTATGACTATCGACTCGTTCATTAGAATGTTTCAGACAGTGATAGGTATGTTGTGGGGTCTATATCGGTAAGAAGTCTGTCTATTGGACCTCACCGCCGTTGATAGAGTGAAACCTCTCAGGGAGATTGTAAGTGATCGCACTGGGCGAGCAGTAAGGAGAGACAGTATGGTGGAGAGAACGACCGTGATCCTTAACGACCGTGATCCTTAACGACCGTGATCCTTAACGACCGTGATCCTTAACGACCGTGATCCTTAACGACGTTTTCTTGGAGCCCACTTTCCAAGCAATCACGGGACCGAGCCTTGGAAGCGTTTGTACAAGGCTCATGGCCCTTTCAGAGGTGCTTCGTGACCACTTTGGGCGTGAAGTCAGGAGAGGACGGCACGCTGTCATCGGGGATGTCACTGAGAGTGTACTATCGACAGGCCAGGCACAATGGCCTGGAAGCGGGGTCGACATGTGTCTGTCGGATCTTCCAACCCTCTTGCAAGACTAAAGATGCGGATCGATGTCAAAGCGAACCTTGTGCTCATTGTGACAGCAGACCCTGTTCCCAGATAGGCAAAGACATGGCGCAAATGACGATACAGTTCCCGGCAGACGAAGCGTTTACAAAAGCGAACATGGAGATTTTGAAACGGGTAATCCTACACTCGGCCTTTTGTGGGAGTCCAAGGAATCCACTCTGGGCTACGCTATACAAACAAGGACACTCGCTATAGGCTAAAGGAGACGCGCGGTCTGTCAAGCTGCGAAGGTTGTGTCGGTCGAAGTATATCGCTCAAGTCCGGGGTGAGTTTTACTGACAGCTGTTGTTGCATAGCAGGCGCAGAGTAGACCAGATTTTGGAAAGGATAGTAAAATCATGTGCTGTTGGTATAGTTACGTCAGTCCCAGAGATCTGGTCCGATGGTATGCAGGTCCATCGGTAGATGGAATGCTCGTCATTGTGGCTGTTTACCAAGAAGATACCGATCCCAGATCATTGTAGAGGAACAAAAGTCGTTGGGTTACGAGTGGTTGTGGTGGTGTGAGGTTGGAGCCCCCACAAAGCCTCAACTTGGCCGGACGTTGTCTGAGATCCTGCAGCGAAACGGGCGCTAGCTGTACGCGACACGTCGGTACCGGTGTCGTGGTCTTCGCACTCGTCGGAGTTGCTCGGCTCTGAACCGTTGACATGTGGCTGCACGAAGGAGTTGATATAGAGATCTACAGTAAACGAGGGTCCATCCCGGCGTTGCCTACTTCGCGCTTCAGTTCCTTATAGGGAACACGCGGTATGTTTGGCGCCGCCACCTGCGCAATAGCCTTTGATCTGTCTCATTCGGCCAAGAGTCACGTATCTATAATACTGAAGACATCCTGGGGGAGAGAACCAAAACTTGTAGTATATAGATTTCTTGAGCAGTGCTTTTGCTCCTCGTCGTCATTGCTTCCCAGGTGTACGGTCGACTTCAATGAAATGGCGTTGGTGTACTTGTGACTATCGTGCGGCTCAAAAGCAATAACGCCGGGGCTTGCTCATATCTTGCCAAGACGGTCAAACGAGATGTGTTTCGGTCAGCCCGAGGCAGCGGGTGCACCAAGAGTCGCTATCGGTTTGTTCCCAAATTATGAATAGAAGAAGAGTGGAGACTAGATAGGCTTCGTGTGATGGCTTGTGTCGTGGCGCTGAGCATGCGGACCATATCTGAAAGCCAAGTTTTGCGCTTATGTGGAGCTTCTCTCGTGGTCTTCTCGTGTGGATGCAGTGTTGGACACGCAGTAATGCCGATTGGTCAATGTAGTGCAATTTCCGGCCAACGTCAAACTACAGTCGTGGAAATGCCCGTATACAAGTGTTCGTAAAAAGATCAGACGACGTGTCATAGACAGTCTTGGAAGAGACAAAGGGCAGTGCTGACCGGAGAAGATTACTCAGTATGTATAGACAGAGATGTTCTGCTGTCACCAAGTCCTGGCTCTATTTCGTTCGTCTTTCGTGTTCAATGCAACACAGTGATCAGTGATCGGCGATTGTTGATCTCATGCTGATTGCAACGAGCGCTGCGTTGTTCGTCAATCGACTCAATCCCGAAAGATTGCGATTGTAATATTGTAGATCAAGGCCGGGACGTTCACGCTTGAGATTGGCGTCTATTACTGACACAGTTCCGGACCTGTTAGACCTTTCCATACCCAACCAGGCATCTTTCTGGAATTTCGAGACGGAACAGAGAGCGCTGATTGGTATCCGCCTCAAACTCCAGGCACGAAATGTTCTTTGTCATGTATGGAAAAATTGATACCAGGGTCACCCTAGCAACGCAAAAGTTGGGGCCACTATATGTGATGCCGGCACAAGGTCAAAGCCGCACTGTGTAATTATCCATAGGGTGATTTTGCCGCAATAAATTCCTTTTAGCAAGATTGGAGCCACGAGTGGGAGGACGGCCGAATTGGTGTATAGTCGTATTCGTGACATCGGAACTCGGATAGCCTCAACAGCGCGGATATTGAGCCCGAGGGTCGCAGGTCGTCCGTTTGGACCGCTCAGAGATATTTCTTTGCAGCAGCAGCCACACGGCCCCTGAAGACCGGACTGGTAACGGGAGCGTTGACGACATAGAATGGATTCATGATGCATTTGATCCAAGCTTCGTATACGTCGGTCATAAATTGCCTGACGGCTTCCTCTGTCTGGGCACTACTCGGGTTGTTGGCCAGTAATGTGCTCTGCCTAGCGGTGATAGAAGGATGTTGTCTTGGCGGTGCAGCAGCTGGATAGGTAGAGTAGGTGGTAGAGGAAGGATCAGGATTCATGAGCAACATGAATTTGACGTTTCCGCCGGTCATAAAGCAGTGGATGTGATTGTTTTGAAAGCGATCAACATTCTTGAGATAACTTTCCAGACAAGGTCAGTTCAAGTCGGGAATGTGATAGGATCTGAAGGTATCGAAATGACATACAGTCCATTGTTTCCCCATTGGACTTCTTCGACAATGTCGAGACTGCTGTGGACGATGAATTGGTTCATGTGTCTGGCCTCATCACGAAAGCGGGCAATGCCGTCTCCACCAGCCTTGGAAGTGCCGAATTCATGTTCAAAGAGAGGATTGTCCCTCGTGCCGATGATAGTAAAGTAGTATGACATTGCGTTAGTCGTGTGCTGAGAAAGCGTGTGATTCCGTCAGATGTTCGATAGCGAAAAGGTAAACAGGCCTCAAGATCAAGCGACTCCCTGTTGGTGTTGACGGAGGAAGGAAGTGACGACTGACCGGGGAAATGTCTTGGCACCATCGAAGCGTCAGCGACGACTACGAATCTTTTGAGCATTGCGCATTGCGACCAGTCACCAATCCATCATGTTCGGCGCATTCAAACCCACCTCGGCTCTATCAGGAGGTCTGCTCTGGTATGCGCAGCGCCTCATGTCATTTGCGCAAGCCAACACCACTGACACGCGACTGCAGGAAAATCCCATGGCGACTTTCGGCACCGCAAAAGTTGCGCCAGCGCCGTCGCCTGCGTCGTGTCGACAACATCGTCTCCGTCCTCGATAGTGCTCTTCAAAGACAGGCCCAGTCACAACCCGCCACCACCGCCACAAAGGGAATCAGCGCCACTCAGGCCACCACCGAAGAGCTCGCTCAAACCGCCCAGGGCCAGCGTTTGATCAACGCAGAGACCAACACTCCCCTCAACGACCGTAGACATGGCAGGGGCCCGAGGCAGGGCGAAATCCTCAGTGGTAGCTTGCCTATGGGCACTGTTACCATGACTGCAGACCAGGCCAGGAAGATGGGTACCATCAAGCTGATCGAGCGATGGAAGGCCGACATGCCCACCGAGGCCGAGATGCTGCCAAGAGACAAATACACAATGTTCGACCGCAAGGAGAAGAAGTACAGAAAGGGTATCCACAGTGAGTCGGCCTTTGTACCAACCTTGACCTTTGAAACTATTACTGACCCTTTTTCTCCAGAGCTGCCCAAGTGGACCAGAGTCTCTCAACGCGTGAACCCTCCTGGTTTCTAAGCCATCTTTCATCACTTTCTGTATATTCTATGCATAGGGCGGCGTTTGGTCTAGGCTGGTCTCAGGTTTTGTACAAAATATTACGTCAAAGAATGTTACCATACTTGTTTCTCCAACACTCACGACCCCTTCAACTTATCAGGTCTGCTAACTATGTCTGCGAACGACGCTCTTGCTACCCTCTGGTGGCCTTCTCTCACCCAGGTTGTGGAGCCGCTCTCCAATGAGGTACACTTCATCCTTGATGCGACCTCTCCAACGACGCAGTCCCTCGCTCAACTCCCAAGTACACCACAAACCTAGTACCTGGCTAGCGCATATCGGATAGCTATATCGATATACCTTGGTACGGATACTGTCAGATATCAAGTTCGTGACATCCAAAACCGATGCAACCAGGAGAGGACAGATCAAGATGACTGAGAACAGTAGTAGTGTTGGCAATACGAATGCACGAGTTGCCAATTTGACGTTGGGATTAGTGAAACCATCGCGGGTAATCATTCGCAATGCCGCAGCGGGGCGAGAAGTACGTGACAGGAGCAGCAGACGCAAAACAACTCTCCCGTAGATGAATCCTAGAGTCCAGTCTTGAAGGATGTGGAAAGTGTGCGATGCCACTACCAATTCCGCAGTTTGTGCCTTTGCGAAGTCTGCAAGCGTTGTGTTATTCAGAGTGACCTGGGCTCCTAGTGAGTGGTCCGGAACAGCATCGGCGCTCCTCTGAGTGAGAGCTGCCGGACCCATATAGGTGCGAAGTGGTAGAATAAGATAGAGCTCCAAGACCAAGGCGAAGAGGGTGGGGACAATTACAACTGCAAATCCGTACACATAAGCGTTTTGAACCAACCGCCAAGTCTGCTTTCTGACGTTGGCGCCGACAGCAGCTAAGTTCTGTTTCGAGATTGTGTGTCTGATACTTTCCAATGCTTTTTGTCCGTTGAAGAGAGCTTGAAGCATTACTCCCAGGACGGTGATGCCGACGGCAAAGTTATATAAATCGTTGGGTGCAACGCGATGAGGAGCCATGATTGAAACAATCTGACGTCCAAAGATCATTGGAACGACAGTGACTCCAAAGCCCATGGCGATGGCAAACATCCACAAACACGAAATGAATGTGAGAATTCGTACGCGGAACCATGGCGGGATATACACCTGGATAAAGTTCTCTGGTTGTCGCCCATGAATACCATTGCTGATATTTGAACCGTCCACTCGTTGGTCGTCTTCGTTGACCTCCAGGAACACCCTTTCGCCCCGAGGGATTCTAACCTGGTCGGTGGCGGGTGCTCGAACGTACTTGCCATCCTTGACAAAGTTCTTGGATTTTACAATTGCGCGCTGGTCTTTCCAAGGATTGAGTTTGCTGATCCACGATTCTCCTTGCAGATGACCTTCTTCGATCTTGCGTCGTTCGCCGAAGAGGAATTGAGAAAGTCGTAGAGAACGTGCACAGAGCTTGAGCCATTTGCCAAAGACTTTCTCCATTCCTTTGGAAGGAAACAGGTAGGCAGCCACCACAGGAGCGAGGAGATTGTATCCTAGGAAGTCAATGGGGAACTCAAGGTCCGCCTCTGGCCTGGCCCATCGGATGGGGAACACTCCAAATCGTGAAGTACCCCAGATAGCACCGCCGAGGCAGACGATCACCAGTCCACCATACACAAGTCCACTGAACGCGATCTTACGAAGCTGGGTGGTGACACTGCGCTCCAGGACGTCACGAACTGGGTGGAAGGTTGGATCATCGGGATCTCTTATGAAGTAAAGAACTCCACTACGCAAGACTCTTCGACACATCGACACGAATAGCGCAAAATGGAACATGTAACAAGTGCCAATGAACCAATGCAAGAATACAAACAGCCACGGAGAGCGGCTGGCAAATGCAAGTCGGGAGGCGAGTGATGCATTCTCGAAAAGTGGGAGCAAAGCAGAATCCAGAAGCATGCCGCAGTAAAGTGGGAATGCGAGCATTTCGATGCTGATGATCAAAATGACCTTGAGGACACCACCGGCTTGCTTGAGGAGATCCGCAAAGCTCTTCTCGATACTTTGCAGGCTTGGTGAGCTGAAGAGCGATTCTTTGCGCAACAGATACATCGTGCCAACCATGGCGAGTAAAATGTATCCAGCCAAGACTGTCAAACAACGATCTTCGTTGGTCCAGACAGCCAACAAGGGATCTAGAGTGCTATCATCTTGCTTGATGGTGAAGGTGAAAGTCCCATCGTTTACAGCTTCAGAAAGTCCCTCTCGAAGAATTGTACGGATCCAAGTGAAGCTTGCTGCTGTATGCTGGAATGATCTTGCAGCTGTTTCGTTGATGACTTTGAGCATATCCGGCGCGGTCGAGTTCTGCATGTGATACAGAATATCCGATACACCTCTGACAACAAATCCCGCCATCTGAGCAGCTTCCGCTTTCAGGCTCAAGAGAGATTGACGTGCCTGCATAGATTTCATCAATGGCCCAAGCTCCACTGGTCCGTCACCATCAAATAGTTCAGTTAGACGTACGCCAGCCCCGTTCGCTGCATGGTGAGCGCGCTTTGCCAAAGACTCCACATATCCTAGGCCCAGATTTTGGAAGATAGAGCCAAGTAGAACGGAGAGTAGTTGCGTCAGCATCTGGGAACCAAAGTATGTAGCTGCGCCGCCAACATAGACAGTGATATCGACAATCGCATCTGCAACCACAGATACAAGGCGCAGCGGAGTCATGATCATAGATGTGATCGGATCACCAAGGAAGAGTAGAGCAATCTTTCCGAAAAAGTATGGTACGCCAATGGCAATCCAAAGGGTAGCTGTGATCAGGAAGCCACAAAAAACGGCTGTTTGCGCCAATCCAGCTAGGGGGCCTTGCATGCCAATCAACTCGAGGACACCCTCGAGATCCTCAGCATCTTCGATGGCTTCAGCATCCAAACCAGCGTCAGCCGCAGCTTGAAGGACGTCAGGGTCCGGCGCATTTTCAGGTTCGTGGACATGCTCTCCACCATGGATGTGAACGAAAGGTGCTTCTTCTGCCTCGTTGCGGACGATCTCTTCGCCGAAGATACCAGGCAAGGGGTCATTTTCATCCTCCTCAACCACGATGTCAGCCCAGAACCAGTCGAACAATCTAGAAATTGGGCCTCTGTGTGGCTCAGCAGGCTGTATTAATTGAGAAACCATGTTCTGCTGTGGTATCGTTGGATCTTCTGTAGAACTTTGTGCTGCACGCTGCGCATCAATCGAAGAGCCTTCCGATGAGATTTGCGCTGTTTGTTCCGGTGAATCATGAGATACAATCTCTTCAGAAGGATTCTCATTTGACTTTGTGGTGGCATCTACAGGTTGAGATTCGGTCGAACGCTCATGGCCTGCTGTGTTATCAGAAGTGGTTGCCTGATTGTCTCGCACATTGTCCGTGACGGGCAAGGGGAATTGCGGTGTTCTTGTGGTACTCGGTGACTCTGAGTTGGAAGAGGCCGTGATTGATTGCCAACTCCCGCTGCTGCTTTCACCATCGAGCTCAGTATCCCTATGATCACCATTTTCAGAGTTGTTTGAGGGCTCTTCAAGCGACTGTATAACCCTCTGGGCATGTGAGGATGCGTCCCTTGGAGGCATTGCCGGTCGTCTGCGTGGCTCGTCCGCATTGCCATCATCTGTGTCGCTCTCCGCCTCGGATTCAACAGGCGCAGGTCCTGCTCCAGAATATTCATCATCGGAGAAACCAACCTTGTCATGAGGAAGATTGCTCAACAACATGTACTTAGTTTCACCCTCTCTAAGCAGATATTCGCGCCAGAGATCCTTTTCAGTAGGACCTAGATTGTCCAGGATAGCCCATAAATTCTCCGCAATATCAGCGCGAGATATACCGGAATTTTCAGCAAGTTTGATCTGTTCGAGGAGTTCCTCGCCAGCTTCCTCGAATCCTTCCACGAAGTCCTCATGGTCATCGCCCTCAAATTCATGAGGCATCCCTGCATTATCCATGAGGGTTTCCATCGAATACCAGCCAATGAACTGTGTACTGTCAACTTCGGGATATTCACGGTCGCCCGGAAGCTGGTCAAAAATATGCCGATAACGCTCTACTGCAGGCCGAAGAGTCTCGTCTTGCAATGCAGCAGCCTCGAGATCCTGTAGACGTTGAGCTGCTCGTTCAGCCACATCCAGTTGTATCTCTGCATCGCGGATGTGAGCGGCAGCGTTAATAATGGGTTGCTGTTGAACGACCCACTCCCGAATCAGGAAAACGAGAATGAATGCGACTACAACGTTGATGGTGATTATGTCGCCCTCGAGCACATCGAGGATAAAGCGGTTGAGCCAGACGTGAGATGTCAGATTATTTACAGTCTTGACGTCAGACAGCAAGCTAGAATAAGGTGGTACGAACGAGGCTTCGGGCTGTGTGTTCAGAGCAGAGTACATGGCCGGTTGGCCGAGGGGTTTCAATGGATAAAATAGAGTGTTGACTAGGAACTTGCCCAGGCTTAGACCGAAGGGTTCCTTGTCGGCAGGAGCGGCGTTTGCAGAGGTCGAGCTATTATTTTGGTGGGCAGCATGGGCCATCTTCGCCAGCCAAGGGTCTCTTGCCCATCCTGCATCCAAGATCCAGAAGAGACCTCTCCATGACCAACGGATGCACCAAGGGAGTAGAACAAGCCAGACAAGAGCGACCGTGACAGCGCGAGCCCAGGTCAACAGGTAGTTCAAGGTGTGTAGGCAGGCTCTCTTTGCGAAAATGGGCAGCGGAAGGGTTTGAGGCATGTGCGAGTCGTAGAGTTTTGTGAAGCGAAAGGGCGTCTTGCAGAGCTCGCAGTGCTTCTTGTTGGAGTGCGATAGCCACTCCATCAAGCAGTCCTGATGGACGAACTTGATGCTGCCACTGCACTTGCAGGGGTAGAAGAGCGGCTCTGCGGCGGAACCTTCGCTACGACATATCCTGCACGTGTCGCCCTCGGCAGGCGACTTGTCGCTGGCCTCGGAAGGGTCGAATTGCGGATCGTTCATGATGTCCGGTGAGGACGCGGGGTCTGTGGCCGACATTTTGGGATGCCGTCAGGGAGGAAGCGAGTGGCTTAGGAAAGGCCGTCGAGGCGGGGTCTTGTCTTCAAGGCGACATTTAATACGGGCGAGTCGAAGCTGATGGATAGCGGACGACGATGCTTCTGAAGTTGTGTAGGCAGGTACTTGCGTACACGACAAGATAAAGTGGAAAGAGCAACAACGACAACCAGTAGCACCTACTCGATGTGGACCCTCGAAGCACGTGAAAAGCCAAGACCGCGGATCGGGAACTGCTCCCCCGTCTTTTTTTGCGGATCTATCTTCACAACGGTCACTCAACGCTTCAGTGTTGCTTCAGTATTGCTTTATTGTGAGGGTCCTGGAGTGAATGTGTGATATTCTATATCCTGTATACAATCAAGCAGCAAGTTGTGACCAGTAATGCACAGCTGGGCGTGATATGGGCAAGTGTGGATATCAGGGTTTCTTTGGAGCAGGCTAGTGGCCGAGACGCTGACGTCGAGGCGCATTTGCTGCGGCGCACGCGAGCAAGAGCAGGCGCAGAAGCAAGTTGGAGCACAAGCACAAGCTGCCCGGTTTGCTCGTCACTCTCCCCTGAGAAACACAACAAGTTTGTGTTAATAAGACGAGTCCGCCGTCTGTCACCTATATATCATCCGCACGCGCTGCTTTGGTCCCTGCAACAAGCTCTATGCAGGTCTGATCTGTTCTTGTCACCATGGCCATCCGAAACGAGAAGGCGCCGAACGGCTCCATCTCGACAACATCATCATCAAGAGGGCGTCAGGTCAAGAGACGAGGCTTTTTCTCACGACTCATCAGCATAGCTCTGAGGTAGCTACTCGCATTGGTTGCTTAGTCCAACTAGTGATTGCTAACTCGCTCGCAGACTGTCCATATGGTACACGCTCCTGACCGTCGTCTTCCGCTGCCCGTCATCGCCCAAACAACTGACAAAGGACTCACCTAACGTGTGCGAGCCTTATTTCCAGCTGAGAGACTTTGCCGTTCCTCACCTTCAGCCCTTCTACAACACCTATGCCGCCCCCTATGTTCAACAAGCCCAACCTTACTTTGACCGCGTCAAGGAACAGGCCTACGTCCCTGCTGCTGCCTTTGCCCAAAAGCATGGCGCTCCTCGTGCCGCTCAGGTCCAGGCCTACGCGACCAAGGAGTGGAAGCGATCCGTCCGTCCCCAGCTGGATGTCGCCCGTAAGCACGCCCTGAAGCAGTACGACTCTACCCTGGGTCCCCACGTTCAAAAGGTTCAAGACGCTGTGTCTCCTTACTACACAAACGTCAAGGCCTCGGCCTCTGACTTTTACGAACTCGAGTTGCTGCCCGCCTACAAGTACACTGCTCCCTACGCCAAGAAGTTCTACGGCCAAGCCCATCGCTTCTCCGTCAACACTGCTCTGCCTTATGCTCGTTGGGGCACCGACTTGACTTTCACCTTTGTCCGCCGACAGATCTGGCCCAGGATACAGATCCTCTACGGAGAAAACGTTGAGCCTCAAATCTTCAAGATCACTCAGAGACTCGGTCGCTACCGCGATGAGAAGAAGATTGAAGCCGCCGTCGAATCCGCCGAGAGTTCCGCCTCTTCTTCGTCTTCTTCCGTCTCCTCGGCCGCGTCCGCTTCGTCCACCGTTGTCTCCAGCTCACCTTCGGCTGTCGTCTCAAGTGCTAGTTCCGTTCTTGAGTCCATCATGACCAAGGCATCTAGTGTCGTCGTTGCTTCGCCTTCAATGGCCCCCACGGAGGAAGAGCCAAGTGCTGCTGAACAATTCTCACAGGACTTGAAGGTTTGGG
Organism: Aureobasidium sp. GC_Fusr_1; assembly: GCA_026538705.1. Classification (NCBI taxonomy): domain Eukaryota; kingdom Fungi; phylum Ascomycota; class Dothideomycetes; order Dothideales; family Saccotheciaceae; genus Aureobasidium; species Aureobasidium sp. GC_Fusr_1. The sequence continues at coordinate 79,083 of JALPCE010000026.1, read as the reverse complement.
AAGAGCATGTCTCCATTGCTGTGCGTGAGGGGCTCGACCATCTTCGCGAGCGCATCAACGAGATTTGCGACCGCCAAGTTGAGACCCAAACCAACGGTGTTGGCGAGGCTTTGATCATCCAGCTGGAAGAAAGTTCCTCGTCAGCCTTTAGAAGTCTCAAGGCAAGAGTCGAAACTGTTATCGAACATCTCCCCGAAGAGCCTTCAGAGTCTGATATCTCATCCGCCCAAGATATCATCAACAAGGAAGTCAGGAAGGCTGGTCAGACTATCAAGCAGAAGGCTCAAAATGTCCGCGACTGGAAGCAGACCTTTGATAAGGATATTATCCGTCTCATCGAGGCCGCCGCAAACTCTACTCTTGAGACTATTGACAACATTCGTGACCTCCGTCTGCAGGAAATTGGTAGACGCTGGGCTTCCAATGCTGCCATCACCCACAGAGACTGGACCAAATACAATGATCTCAAGAAGGCCTCGAGCAAGGGTCGTGATGAGGTCGCCGCTCTTGCCACCTCCGACGAGCTCACCGAGGCCAAGAAGAGTGCTCAGTCAATTGAGGATAGAGCCATGGCTGTTGCTGAAGGCTCTGCCAAAGAACTTGCCAGACTTAAGAGCGTTTCTCAATGGAAACTGGAAGCTAGAGACTCTTCAGACGACTTTAACACAAAATACGCTCCTGCTGCCGCTGCCTGGGCCAAGCAACAAGTTGCTGAAAAGATCTCTGCTGCCAAAGAGGCCGTTGCTGGAAGTTCTCAAGGTACAGTCGAGTCAGCCACATCGGTCTTGTCCTCTCAAGGCTCTCAGGTAGCCTCGAGCATGTCCTCTCAAGGTTCTCAAGTTGCATCCAGCATGTCCGCCCAGGGTTCTCAAGCCGCCTCAGGCATTTCTTCTCAGGGTTCGCACATGGCCTCAAGTGCATCTGAGGCTATCTTGGGCACAAGTACTGGTTCCGTTGAGAGCGCAGCGTCCAAGGTATCCGAAAAGGTTCTTGGCTCTGAGCAACCAACCGTCGAAAGCATTGTTTCGATCGTTTCCGAGAGTGCTAAGACCGCAGCCACGATTGCATCGGAATCTGTCCTGGGCACTCAACCTGGTGTCGCTGAACAGGCTGCCACAAAGGTGTCTGAGGCTGTAGTCGGCCGTGACACACCCGCCATCGAGAGCATTTCTTCTGCAGCCAGCTCGGTTAGCTCACGAGTTGCTGACCAGTCTCTTGACCCTGAGATGGCAAAGAGTCTAAAATCTGCAAAGTCTAGCGTCGTTGCTGTTGCCAGTGATGCCTCTTCTAGCGTTGCCTCGATTGCATCTAGTGTGTCGGGTCCGTCGATTTTGTCTGAAGCATCTTCGAGCATTAGTTCAGTTGCTCAGCAGGGCTCATCAAGTGCCTCGCCTGTAGCGTCTCAAGTCTCCGAGAGTGCATCTGACGTTTCTGCACAGGCTTCAAAGAAGGTTTGGGGCGGAGCGATGGCTCAGGCAGTTCCTTCGGCACGTTCCATTGTTCTTGACGATGATATTGTTGACGACGAGAACACCTACTCCAGCAAGCTCCAGGACATCCTTGGAAAGGCTGGCAGTCAAGCAAGTCAGCTCACCCAAGCAGTCCAAGACGCTTTGAAGCCTGCTCCTACACAGGGCAGTGTCGAGTCGGTCACATCTCTTGCTAGTGAGCAGTACGAAAGGGCTCTCTCTGCAGCAAGCAGTGTCATCTTCGGTACCGAACAAGGTGTCGGAGAGTCACTGTCGAGTGTCGCTAGTGACAGATATGCCTCGGCAGTCTCTGCCGCATCGAGTGCTATCTACGGCGAACCTGTCCCTGCCACTAAGTCGGTTGCATCTCAAGTCGCATCAGTAGCGGCTTCTATCACTGCTGGCGCTAGTAGCAACGTGGACTCTTTCCAGTCGCAAGCTAGCTCAATCTACACTGAGGTGCAGTCCGCCTACTCGAGCTCTATCGCAGACCCCCTACAGTCTGTCTACTCCAACTCCATCGCAGATCCGGTACAATCAGCTATGTCTTCCATCTCGTCGATAGCGTCTTCGAGACTCCAGGAAGGTCTCTCGTCCGCAAGTGCTCAGTTTGAACATGCTAAGAGCGCCGTCGGCGCCTCGCCAACACCTGTCCAACAAGGCGTCTTGGCAGATGCTCAGCGCAGGTACTACGAGATGGTGGGTTACGCTTACGATCGTTACTCAGCCTTTGAGTCTGCTGGAAGAGACATGGTTGCTACTCGTCCTACATCCACTTCTGGCTATTCCAATGTACTTGCTGCCGCTCAGAGCCAGTACAGCAGTGCCGTCAACGCTGCTTCGAGCAATTTGGACAGTGTTCTCTCCTCGGCACGTTCTGTTGTCAGCGGCACCACTCAATCTCCAGCTCAGAGTTTGGTTGATCAGGCATCGAGCCAATACGGCGCTGCAACTTCGAGTGCCTCCTCTTACCTCGTTATCGCTTCATCGAAGGCCAGCGAGGCTAGTTATGGCACACAGCCTGCCATGTACGACAACCTTCTTGCCTCTGCCCAGAGCCAGTATGATGCTGCTTACAGTGCTGCAAGCTCTAACCTGAACAATATCCTTGAATCGGCAAACACCAATGCTGGGCCCGTCTTGGACTCTGCTTTCGAACAGTACGAACTGGCGGTTTCAGCTGCTGGTGAGCAATTTTCAATGGCGAGTGTCAAGGCGAGTGAAGCAATCTACGGAACATCAACCGGATCTGCCGAGTCAATTGCCAGCGCTGCCAGCACCACCATCTATGGAAGCGAGACTCCTTGGACGGAAGCCGCTGCATCTCAGGCAAGCGAAAATTGGGAGATGCTGGTGTCCAAGGCTAGTGAACAAGTCTATGGTTCACCCACACCCTTCTTCTCCCAAGCTGGCGAGTACGCGTCTCAAGCCACCGTTGCTGTAGTGGAACAGTACGCCGCAGTCTCTGCCCTGTTCGACGAGCTCGTCAACGGACGAGAGCCAGAGTTCACGGAGAGTGTTTGGAACCGCCTTCAATCTGCTTATTCGACTGGTGCTCCCGCCATTGCATCGAGTGCATCGAGCTATGCTCAAGACGCTTATGCCAGTGCATCTTCATTCTACGAATCGGCCTTCACCCCGCCCCCAACTGTCGAGGCTCTTCTCGACAACGTCAATGAACAAATCAATTCTGCAGTCGACGCTGTCTCGGCCCAGATTTACGGCACTACCAAGGGCAACGTGGAACAGATGACGGAAGCTGTTGGCAGCGCGTACAACGACGTAGCCTCTCGCGCCAGTGAGGCTGTATACGGAACCACTACCGGTTATGCCGAAGCGGCCCAGAGCCAGATCTCAGATGCTGCTTCGTCTGCGCAGCAAGCTATCAGTGAAGCCTTGTTTGGAACACCCTCCACTGCGGCGGCAGCCAGCATCTACACGTCGATTGCATCGGTCGCATCGGAGAACCGCGATGCTGTTGTTTCAAAGGCTGTCGAGCAGTATGAGGCGGCTACATCAGCAGCTAGCAATGCCATCTACGGATCCGAGAAGGGAGCTTTTGAGAGCGCCCAGAGCAGGCTGTCGGTCGCTATGGCTAGTGCGTCTAGCAGACTGGCTGAGTTTGGTGAGACTGCAAGCAAGGCAACCGATGACTCGGTCTCGAAAGTGGTAGAAGCGGCTCAGGAGGCAGCTTCATCAGCTAGCAGCGTGGCCGAATCGGTCAGTGCTAGAGTTAGAGATGAGCTTTAAATGCACAAATAAAGGTGTGATGAAGATTCAGGAATGAGGAGAGGAAGGAAGAGAAGGGAAGTAAAAAGAAGTTCATGAGTTGTTAACGAAGCGTTTGTCTATTTCCACTAATATAAACATGGTTCGCTCTTACGATAGATTTTGTGTGAAGTGTCGTTGATATTGAACAGGGCGTCAGCAGGATCGACCCCATTCCCCGACCTCGGCCCCGGCAAGGACCCCGCAATTGATAGGCGTGGTGATAAGAGAAAGAGCTCTCCACTCCGCATTGGCCGCAATTGCCGTCCGTCTCCAAGCAGTCTGCACCTTCTTACCAAGTTCTGCTCTCTGCAAGAAAGCAGGAGAGTAAACAGAGGAGTGCCGCATATCATCACACAATGGCAGGTCGTCGAGCGGTAGCACGTCGTGCTCTCCAGAGCGTCTATGTCCAACAGGCTGGGGTCAGCCGGCCCATGTTGACAAGCACACTACGACTCGGCCAAACACTCAACACATGCAAGCTGGGAGGCAGGAAGCTACACGTCTCTGCAAGACAGCTAAGGCCTGCTACAGCATCAGCACTCGCATCCACGGCCACCGACTACCCCACCACCCATGACCAGATCCAACAACCCATCGACACACAGAACTTCCTCGACAACAAGTTCGTAGCCTCCAACGCCACCCAATGGATCGATCTCCACGACCCTGCTACCAACAACCTCGTCACCCGCGTCCCTCAGTCCACCGATGAAGAGCTCAAGGCCGCCGTGGCGTCTGCCGAGAAGGCCTTCCCTGCATGGAAGGCTACGAGCTTGCTGCACAGACAGCAGATCATGTTCAAGTTTGTCCATCTGATCAGAGAGCACTGGGACCGTCTGGCCGCCTCGATCACTCTGGAGCAGGGCAAGACCTTTGCCGATGCCAAGGGCGATGTCCTCCGTGGACTCCAGGTCGCAGAGACGGCATGCGGCATCACAACACAGTTGACTGGCGAGGTTCTCGAGGTCGCCAAGGACATGGAAACAAGATCATACAAGGAGCCCCTCGGTGTTGTTGCCGCCATCTGCCCCTTCAACTTCCCTGCCATGATTCCTCTGTGGGTCATTCCTACCGCTACCATCACCGGCAACACGGTTGTCGTCAAGCCTTCCGAGCGCGACCCTGGTGCTATGATGATCCTGTGTGAGCTTGCAGAGAAGGCCGGCTTCCCTCCTGGTGTCATCAACGTTGTTCACGGTGCTGCAAAGACTGTCGACTTCATGATTGACGAGCCCGCCATCAAGGCCATCAGCTTCGTCGGCAGCAACAAGGCTGGTGAATACATCTTCACCCGTGGATCTGCCAACGGCAAGCGTGTCCAGGCCAACCTGGGTGCAAAGAACCACGCTGCAGTCCTCCCTGACTGCAACAGAAATGCCACCATCAACGCCATTGCAGGTGCCGCTTTCGGTGCCGCTGGCCAGCGATGCATGGCCCTGTCCACCGTCGTCTTTGTCGGCGGTACTAAGAGCTGGGTCGACGACATTGCCGACCGTGCTAGGGCCCTCAACGTCAATGGAGGTTTCGAGAAGGATGCCGAACTGGGTCCCGTCATCAGCCCACAGGCAAAGGAGAGGATCGAGTCCATGATCGCCAGCGCCGAGAAGGAAGGTGCGACCATTGTCCTTGACGGTCGTGGCTTCAAGCCCGAAAAGTACCCCAATGGCAACTTTGTTGGCCCGACCATCATCACAAACGTCACAAAAGACATGACATGCTACAAGGAAGAGATCTTTGGTCCTGTACTTGTCTGTCTGTCTGTTGACACGCTCGAGGAGGCCGTTGATCTCATCAATGCCAACGAGTACGGAAACGTAAGACATAACCTTCCCTATCTTTTCCAAACACCCCACAAGAAAGAGAAAAAACAATGCTAACCATACATCTCCCAGGGTGTCGCCATCTTCACAAACTCGGGCTCTACGGCCGCACGCTTCCAACGCGACATTGAAGCCGGCCAAGTGGGCATCAACGTTCCCATCCCCGTCCCTCTCCCCATGTTCTCCTTTACCGGAAACAAGAAATCTGTCGCTGGCGGCGGCGCCAGCACCTTCTACGGCAAGCCCGGTCTTGCCTTTTTCACCCAGACAAAGACCGTGACGAGTTTGTGGAGGAGCGAGGATGCTATTGCTACAAAGGCTGAGAGTGTCATGCCCACTATGCGTTGAGAGTGTATTGAGATACTATGTGAAGAAACAGAATCAGGGGTTTGAGGTTGTTAGGCATATATATGTTGATCAAAACGCTTTTAATCTCGAGAGATAAGAACCTTGATTCGATGACAACTATCCAAGGGGAATAGACCAAGAGGATGGAGACGATTGCAGAAACATATAGCATATTAATCTTGCCTAACGTGAATGAAGCAAAAAAGACGTGTAGAAAAGATCCAGTACTGTGTAATAGTGTGCCTTTTTTCCAGAAAGCCAAAAGCAAAGAAAAGTAATGGAAGCAAAGAAGGAAAAGAAGAAAAACGCCTGGCCCAAATGCCCCCTGGGTTCAAATCCGATCCGGTCCCATATAGTAGTGGTAATAGTAGAAGCCATTGTCCAATTGTAAAAACGCCTATTCATAAACACCGTGAATGTGCATCATCGGGTCCTTGTTATCATACGACGAGCGAAGAGGCAGTAGTGGTGGTAGCAGCTTCGCCTGCATATTCCTTTTGCCATATCATGATGTGTCTGGTCAAGACATCCATCATCTCCCTACTGCTGAGCTCCTTGAAGTCGGCAGATTGCTCGGCTTGCAGTTGAGCATTCAGTGGTGTGCGGTCGCCAGCCATATCGACCTGTGCTTTTGCGATATAATCCATCATCATGCCTGTCCGTTTTTTCATGTCGGTTATGGTCATTTGACTCTTGTTCTCGCGGTTGTCTTTGGTGACAATCTCGGCTTCTTGGATGGCGGCTTGTCGCGGGTTTTTGGCTCGGCCGCCCCATTTGCCGGGTTTTGGTTTGGGAGGAGGTGCGGATGTGGCTATGGCGGGTGTTTCGTTGTTGCTGCTGGGGCTGTTCTTGGAGTCGGACGTGCTGTTGGTCGTTGGATCATCGCCACTGCTGGCGTTCGGGTTGATTGACGTGGCCTCTGTAGGATTTGAAGTGGCTTTCGCTGCCGAGTATTGGTTGCGACCTAGCCGTTTCTGCTTCTTAGCGGTGCCCTTCTTGTGTGAACTTTCTACAACCAGCGGCGGCGCTGAAGCAGGCGGACTGGGAGGCTGTGATGCAGGCAGAATGGGTGTACCCATGGGTCTCGGTGTGTCGTCAAGCGGATCTGACTCTGCGTGAATAGTCAATCCAATTGGTCTTGTTTGCTCGTCGTCTTGGTCCAGCGTACCATCTGCTCTCCTTCGTCCAGCTCTTTCGCTTCGTCTTCCTGCAGCTTCTTTACGCTTCTCATCACGCATGCGCTCACGCTCTCTAGCTTCTCTTTGTCTCAAGACCTCGGCGGCTGCACTACGTGCTTTCTTGTTCGACTTGGGGTGTGTGCCGTCGTCGTCTGAATCTGCGTCCAACGAGCCCGTGTTAAACGTCGATGGAGGATTGGGCGATTCCGAACCCGTCCGTTGGCGCTTGATTTCGTGTCTGGAGCTGTCGAAACCTGTTAGCCGCTTGCTTGCTGTGAGGGGCTGATCTTCTACTCACTCTTCACTGTCGTCTCGCCCGCGCTTTCCCTTGCGCACTGCTGGGGTTGACTCGCCGACATCCTTGGTCTCTTCGATGATCCGACGTAATGTCTCTTCGTCGTCATAGGCCTGGCGGCTGTTCATTGTAGACCTCCTCTTGCCTGTTGACGACTCCACGCTGGCTCTGTTTTGGCTCTCTCGTTGTTCTCTACGAGCTTTCGCCGACTCTGTTTCTTTTGTGAGGGAGGATTTCCGTGCACTCTTGGGTTCGGGCTTCATGACGGGTAGGTAGCGCGAGTAGCGTTGTCTGGGTTGTATCAGTCAAGAGCAGCGGCGAAGGTGTGCGAGACAAGGACTCACCCTTTTGGGTCGGTCAAGACATTGTGTAATTTCTTGTCGCAGAGCTCGCAAAAGTAGTTGTCGGGACTCTTTGTCTCATCCATGATGCCGACACAGCCACCGTGCTGCCAGACGTGGCACTTGTCGCACTGGATGAACAGGCCACCAGCATCTTCAGCTTGGGAAGGATCGGTTATGGTAGGGAAGTCGTCGGTCAGAGGTGGACCTGGGTAGTCTTGTAGGCCACAGATGCAGCGGGTAATCTCGTCGTCGCCGTCGGCATCGGCGTCGTCTGCGTCATTGGGCTGGCTCTGTTGATCGACGTCGTCGGGGTGTGTGTGCTGAGCTCTGGTGGCTCTGCGTGTCTGGCGAGATTCTTCGGGAGAGTTGAGGGTGCCCGACTGAGGGTGCATGGTGTCGTCGGAGAGGTTTGTGGGAGAGGGCGACTTCTGGTGGGGTGACAATTTGTTGTGCCATCTCGAGTTGCGATCGGCTGGGGTGCTGGTTGTGCGGCCTGACCGCCGCGGGGAGGGCATTGTGTGTGACTGATAGCTGGTGCGTGAAGAAGAATAGCAGATGAAGACTGTGTGACGTGCTGAACGGCAGCAGGAGGAAGGCACCAAACAGAAGAGACGGTGCTAGGGCAGGTTCAGACCTAGCAAAGTCCGCTTGTGATGAGCACGGACCTTTGACTCCACTCTATGCAGGTGTTTACTCCTCCCATCTTCTCACTCGGTTCATACCTTGTACTTCTGCTCTGTTGTAAGCCAAATGTCCTTTTCAGATATCACATCTCGAGGTTGCCGTCTCAATGCCCGAACCAAACTCGAGACTGTACGAATTTTAGCACTGTGCCCGACTTGACAGCCATGACGCGCTTCGACGGGCCCAAATGCGGGGATACCGTGCAGACCGCCTTGTCATCACCAAACCGATCTATATCTGTACCTGTCTATCACTCGTCACAGCTAGATCATCCACGAGCTTCTATGCTGGTACTGTGCAAATCAATTCGCTTTGTATGTCTATCGCTTAAAGTATTACTCGTAATTACATCCGTCAACCAATTGATATATCCGTTGCTCGTCAATATCTTATTCCTGTCCTCGTATCCTTCTCTTTCTCTGTCCTGTGGTTCGTGTACTTCATCAGCTCCTTGCGATCCTCTCCTACTCGCCTATGGGACTAGCAGGTCTGCTGGCTGCTGGTGTCTTGCGTCCACCAAGTGACTTGCGTCTCTCGGGTGAGCTGGGTCTGCTCGAGCTGGGTGTCTTTCTTCCAGGTAGCTTGTTCCATGTCTGTGTGCTCAGTCTGCGAATGAAGCCGGGTCTCTTCTCAGGTGTCGCAGTACCGCTGTTTGTTGCGCTGGCGACTGCTGAGTCGGGGTGAACGGGCTCAAGAAGCTTGTGTACCTTGGCGGCCATGTCGTGCTCTGCGCTGACGCCCTTCTGGAGGTTGTTGAAGGTCTGCTGAGCCTCGTTCAGGAGTGCTGGGTAGCGGCCTTTGCATGCTCTGATGAGAAGCTTCAGCTTGGCCATGTCCTTGACCGCTAGCGGCGAAGGTCTGCTGCTGGGGGAGCCACCGGAGTGCTCGCCCAAATCGCGGATGTCGCCAAGCAGGATATTCTCAACTCTGTCGTTGATGTTCAGGGCCAGCAAGAGGGTGTCGACCTGACGCTTAGTAGACTTGACAAAGTTGGAGAAGCGAAGGGTGTCGTGGATGACCCATTGCTGCGACGCAAGCGAGCTTGGTCTCTTGACTGACACCTTGCCAGAACCCAACTGAAGAAGGTGGTTGTAAGAGTTCTCAAAGTTCTTCATACGGGTCAGGTCAGCGGCAGGCTGTTCCAGTGCTTGTGCGCCACCGCGAGGCAAAGGTCTGAGACCAGTGGTATCAAGATCGGAGTCGTTGTCGTTGGGGTTGCTCAGAGTGTGGATAATACTGTTCATCAAGCCCTCGAGGTTGACTCTGACCTCGTCATCGTCGAGACGAGGGTCGCGAGGCGTCATGTTCTCTCTACCCTCCTCGGTCTCGAGAGAGGTCAACGAGGGCGGCAAAGAGAAGATGCCCATCTGCTCGCCCCAGATCAAAAGTCTTGCTTGCTCAATGCCGAGCTGGGCAAGATAGACCTTCTCATCCTTGAAGTCGTTCAACGAGCTGTGAATGTTGTCAAACGACTTGAGAGTGTTGTAGAACAAGCTTGCCAGCACAAGCACGTTCAAGAATTCTGCTTCTCCGTCGAGGCCCATGGTTTGTATGTGTAATTTTTCTGGTGTAAGGATAGAGAAATGGCTTTGCGACAGACGGGTATGTAAGATGGCAACTTTCTACCATCTCATTCTCAAAGTCTTATCAGAGAATCGAAGTATGACATAGATGTTCTCCCCGCAACGTTGAGCAGGAAAATTTCACCATCATCGCTCGAGGTTGAATCATATCACTTGTTGCACAAGGCCAATACTCGGTGGAATTGCGAGTATCGGTCCTAATACATACAACCACCGGGACTTCTTTCTGATGATGGATACTGCCGGCGGAAGAGAACAATGATCAATATGACTTACCTTTTGTGCAGTGACTTGCCTTCATGATGCGATATCTCGGTTCAAGAGAAAAGGGACGATGTCCCATGGTTGGTGCTGTAGAGGAGGTCGATGAAAGACGGTGGTTCAGAGATCTTGAGGATGACGTCCGTCGATCTTGGCCGAAATCAAAAGCCCAACCCTCTATCTAACGAAGTGCCGCCGAGAAAGGAGACCCTTTTGCGTCATCCAGTGCATGTGAATCAGAGCCTCCTTCAAAGAGCATTTGTTTGTTGGGCTTTGGCAAACATGTTGGGTCTCGAGTTCCTTGGGTTGGGTTGCTCAATGTTACATAGAAGTCGCTTTCAATATTCGCATGTGAAACCGTCACTCGTCGAGAGAGCAAGGCATTACCTTTATCGAATGGAGGTGAATATTTGTTCAAAAAAATATATACATATATTAAAAGTGTCAGAGCAGAGTGACTATGCATTCTAAATCTCACGGTTTGGAAAAATAAGGAGCAGGAGTAGCAGGTGACACTCAGAACAAAGTCCTTGGATTCAATGACTGAGTGACGAATTGTGTACCATGGATTTTGACATGGAGTCTAACAACAGCGACTAGAGTACATTGAACACCACTTGAATGGACAGCAACGTACTCTTGATAGTTGATCGCTCTTGATCCATCATTATCTACTGATGTAGGTGTGATATAAAGTGATGTAGCTTGAGACAGGGTCATGCTCCCAACATGTACTTTAACCAAGTCTCGGAACACACCCAATTCACATCGACCTTGCAAGGGCTACAATTGTTTTAAAATTGAAAATATCGTTCGTGCATTCATAAACTTGCTATATACATGATAATCGTATTGTTTTACTTGTAGTACTCCTCGTGAGTGCCAGCTCTAGGAGCGCCGTTGTTGGGTGCAATAGAAGAGTCCACCTTGACGGGGACCTGTCCGTTGGCATACTTGTTCTTCTTGTCGGTAGCTAAGCCATTGTGAGTGCCGTTGAAAGACATGTTCACTATCGATTCATAGCCCTTGACGCCAGTTGCCTTCTCAAGACGGCTGGCAAGGTCCTCGGAAACGTGGCGGAAGATGGTAATTTGGCGCTTGATGATTTCCTCCTTGCGGCAGGTGCTCATGTGGCCAGAGACGTTGTTGATGAAGCGCTCCTTGGCACCGTCATCAAAGACCTTCTCCCACAAGGCACGAGGAGCGTTGAAGTCCTCCTCACGGATCTCGGACAGGAAGGTGATGGCCTTTCCTGAGAAGTGGCCGTGAGTTCTGTCAAGGTCGAGAGTACGCTCACGGAACTGAGTGGGCTGGATGGAGGAAAGGTAGGCAGGGCGAGAACCTTGGTTGTAGAAGGCCATGGATCCATCTGTAAAGCGGGGGTAAAATTAGCAAAATGTCACGAATTGATTGAGAACACGACTTGGCTAGACGAATTCACTCTGCTCTACACGATGCCGTCCCGGAAGGCGTTCTATCGAAACGCACCTTCCAAAGACTGCTCGTGCAGGCCGAGACGAATGCCGGTGTTAATCGTTAGTCGTGGTGTTTCTTGCGATTCTTACCTCTCTGGAAGTTGCCGATCCTGTAAGGAGTACGGGGAGCGTTGACGGGCAACTGCTGGTAGTTGACACCGATGCGGTGACGGTGGGTGTCTGGGTATGAGAACAGACGAGACTGGAGGACAGGGTCGGCCGAAGGCTCGATACCGGGAGGGTTGTGGGAAGGGTTGAAGGCAATCTGCTCAATCTCGGCAAAGTAGTTCTTGACGTTCTCGTTCAAGAAGAACTCTCCAACCTTGCGGAGAGGGAACTGGCTCTGGGGCCAGACGTGTGTCAGATCGAAGACGTTGATCTTCTGGTTCTCCCAAAGGTCCTCAGCCTCCTTAGGGGTCATGGTCTGGACCTTGACATCCCAACCAGGGAAGTCGCCGTTCTCGATGGCGTTGTACAGATCCTTCTGGTGAGCATCAGGGGAGTAGTTGTTGGAGTCCTCCTGAGTGATGAAACCAGTACCCTGCTTGGACTTGAAGTGGATCTGGGCGTAGACCCACTCACCCTTCTTGTTGACGAGCTTGGTGGTGTGCCCGTAGTAACCATGCATCTTGCGCCAGTTCTCAGGAATACCGCGGTCACCCATGAGAATCATGACCTGGTGGACAGACTCGGGGTTCTGAGAAAGGTAATCCCAGAACATGGTCGAGTCATCGGCGTGGGTCAGATGGGTGGCGGGGTCACGCTTCTGGGTGTGGATGAAGAGAGGGAACTTGGCGGGATCTCTCAAGAAGAAGACGGGAGTGTTGTTGGCGACGACATCCCAATTACCCTCGTCGGTACGGAACTTGACTGAGAAACCACGAGGATCTCTAGCACAGTCGTGCGAGCCAGACTCGCCACCGACGGTGGAGAATCTAACAGAGATGGGGCACTTCTTGCCGGCCTGGAAAATGTCGGCCATACAGAGGTCATCGAGAGGGTCGGTGGTCTGGTAGAAGCCATGGGCACCACCACCCTTAGCGTGAACGACTCTCTCGGGGATACGTTCGCGGTCGAAGTGAGAGAGAAGATCTACCAAGTGGAAGTCCTGGAGAAGGAGAGGACCATTCTCACCGACACGCTGAACCTCGTAAGGGTGAGGCATGGGAACACCGTTGCTGGTGGTATAAAGGGTGTCCTCGGACGATGCATTGCGGTCATCGTTGTAGTCGCGGTGGAGGTCACCGTTCTGTCTGCCGTCAGGGGCGTGTGTTGTTGCTGAAGGTGCCATTTTGTGTGATTGTGTGATATGGAGGTTATGGGAAAGCAAATCCAGATAGAGCGTAGCTACTGATATATGTAGGCACTTTCCAATTGCCGCCCTCGCTACTCGAGCTCGTGCTGAAACTATGGATGATGTCACCGATGTAATGCATTCGGCGTGAACCGCTCGTCGTCATCTGACCAATCACACTGCCTGCTTTTCACATCATGGATTTAGAGTTTGGAATTGACATCGATACCCGCGAGATCCATCTGTCAGATGGAGTGCATGATGCATCTTGCATGGTGTTTCCAATATCTCTTGACGCCTGGAAGATGCCAGCCATAAGAGATGACGATATACCACCGCTGTCTGTAGAGCAAGCAATGGTACGAGCCCAGTTTTCGTGGGACACAGAGTGAGAACACCTCTCTAACATAGAAGACCACTGCATGGTAAGTGCCGTGTAGTCAAGCACTCTACAGGCAATCTCCCCGGAGAAACGCTCATTCTTCATGGTCATCGAGTTTCCTGCGAGAATCTGTACGTACCGCCCGGATTCTTCCAACCACCTCGCCTGCACCCGCATGTTCCATGGCAAACTCCGTCAAGCTACCACGGCTATTCTTTCAATTCCCTGACACCGCTCGAGCACTCCGTATCACGACGGCGACTACCGTGGTATCTACCGTGGCGAGATGGTATCCACGACAATGACCGTCTCCCGCGAAAATGGTCGATTTTCAATACAGGCTGTTTTACGATCGCACATCCTCGCCTGAGGCCACCAGCCTTCTGCGATAGCCGACCTCGCTTGCAGAACCAAACTTGGTGACACAGATTTCGGTTGTGATAGCCTGTGCTCAAACAGCATAAAACATTCATGTCTCTATCACTCTGGTAATGTATTGATTGCTGAACTGCAGACTGCTCACCTGAGATATTCCTTGTTGAATGCTCTTCCAATAACCATCCTTCTGATCTCACTGGTTCCTGCTCCAATCTCGTACAGCTTAGCATCGCGCATGATCCTGCCTGCAGCAATCTCGCTCATGTAACCCATACCACCCATGCATTGGATGGCGTCCATTCCACACTCAGTCGCCCTCTCTGCAGCGTAGAGGATAGCGCCGGCACAATCCTGAGTCTTGATCTGAGCATTGTCCGGATCGTTGTCAATTGCTGCAGCCACTGAGTATGTGAAGGCCGATGATGCCATGTACTTGGTATACATGTCTGCGAGCTTTCCATGCATGAATTGGTTTGTGCCGATTGGTTGACCAAACTGCTTGCGCTCGTGAACGTATGGCAGGGTCACGTCTAAGGCTGCTTTCATCAATCCGAGTGGGCCTGCACTCAAGACCAATCGCTCCAAGTCAAGACCTTCCATGAGCACTCTGACGCCTTTGTTGACTTCACCAAGAATATTCTCGGTAGGCACGAAAACGTCCTCCAATACAATTTCACCAGTGTTGGATCCTCTCATACCGAGTTTGTCAAGTTTTCGAGCGCATGAGAAGCCTTTGGCTGTGGTGTCTACGATGAAGGCGGTGATACCTTTGGAGCCAGCATCCGGTACCGTCTTTGCGTATACGACCATTGTGTCTGCATCAGGACCCTACAAAACCGTCAGCGGTGTTCAAGAAGTCTGCTGGATCCACTTACATTGGTAATCCAGAACTTTGTGCCATTCAAGAGATAGCCGCCATCGACTTCCTTGGCTGTCGTCTTCATACTGACGACATCGCTTCCGGCCGACACTTCAGACATTGCCAATGCACCGACCTTCTTGCCAGCAATCAGATCTGGAAGGAACCTTTGCTTCTGATCTGTGTTGCCATTTAACATGAGCTGGTTCACACACAGTTGAGAGTGTGCGGCGTATGATAGTCCGATACTGCCTGCATGTTGTGAGCAATGTGGCTTAAGAGCGCAGAGTGAGTAAACTACCTGATGCCCTGGATAGCTCTTCCATGACAGTGCAATGTGCTTGGTAGCCCATGGCAAGACCGCCATAGTCCTCGTCAGCCGTGATGCCTAGTAATCTAGAAAGGTTCAGCATAAGTCAAGGTAGAATTTGGTTGATAATACCCTGCTTCGCCCATCTTCAGCCACATGTCGTTAGGAAACGCATTGTCATGGTCTGTCTTGACAGCAACATCTTCGGGAATCTCGCGGACTGCAAGACAGTATTAGAACATGCAGCAACTCAGTGAGTAGGTAACGACACACGAGCAAACTCTCTGGTCCTTTCACGCAGTTCTTCTAGATCTTCTCGTGCAGGTGGGAGGTAGCCATTCGGGTGCTTTCTGGCAAGACACGACTGAGTGGTCGAGAGTGATCGTTGTTGCAGTTTAGAAACTCGAGCGAGCGCTCTGAGAACAGGTCTGGTAGACATGATGTATCAATGATACGTATGCTCAGTCAAAGGAGGGACGGTCGTATGGGGGTGTTATTTGCGGAGGAGAGACGCCTCTGACCGAGGGCAAGGTTTAGCGGATGAAATTCCGCGCGCCCTGCGCACAGAGTAGGGATGTACGATGTTAATCACCTCCCATGTAACTGACAGTCATTTACGTGTCGAATTGACGTTCTTTACTGTCAGTTTGTTAATAACGCTAGGGGATAGGGCGACGGGATCGCGGTTGCCTTCCTTGACTGGGTTAACCCTCTTACCAAGCATTTACGGCACGACTGCGTGCTCGAGACTGCGTTCTTCGTGCCTCGAACTTCGACCTGGCGGCATCTTCCATGTAAGTTACATCAGCTGACACGTCAATAACGCTTACTTATCATTACACAGTCATTGCGCAAATAGCATGATCGGTATAGTATCAAAAAAGCTAAGAGCGCCCCACGCCCTTTCGGTAGGGCCTCGTATTTCATGCGGGGCAACCGAGAGGGGTACGGGGTGAGCACCTGTGTGGACATGATAATATGCCCACGACCTTTCGGCGGACGATGTAGCTATATACACAATGATTGCAGCTGCGCCGGCCCGTTGGCTGCGCGTCTCGTCTCTTCGATCCGCTATACCGCATTGCCATCCTCGTCTCCGACCATCATGCCCAGCTCAAGCATGCCTTGGAGCCAGGACGGCAGCCACGTACACGTCTCGCCATCAGGCTGCTCAGATCTCGGTGCTGCAGACTGCTGTTGACACAAATTCGACGGGCTATGTCGACAACAAAAAGTCAATGCAAGAGCTGCTCGACAGCTTCACCACTCTACACCGCAATGCCGCTCTAGGAGGTTCCGAAAAGGCACGCGAGAAACATGTCGCCAAAGGGAAGATGTTGGTGCGAGAGTGAGTCAAGTTGTGATACCATCAGTTCGTACAGCAAACTTAGATTTCCTAGTCGCATCACCGCACTGGTTGACCCAGGCACGTCGTTTCTCGAATTGTCAGCTCTGGCCGGCCATGAGGTGTACCCAGGGGAAGAAGTGCCTGCTGGAGGCATCGTGACAGGCATTGGCACAGTCGAAGGCACCATGTGCATGATTGTGGCCAATGACAGCACGCAAGTACTAGACGAAGCTTCTGTATGGGCTGTACTGACAGAAGTAGTGTCAAGGGCGGCACCTACTACCCCATCACCGTCAAAAAGCACCTTCGAGCACAAGAGATTGCCCAGCAAAACCGACTCCCCTGCATTTACCTCGTCGACAGTGGTGGTGCCAACCTCCCTCACCAAGCAGATGTCTTCCCCGACCGCGACCATTTCGGACGCATCTTCTACAACCAGGCCAACATGTCTTCAATGGGCATCCCACAACTCTCAGTCGTCATGGGTCCTTGCACAGCCGGAGGAGCATACGTCCCCTCCATGAGCGACGAGAGCATCATTGTCCAAGAACAAGGCCACATCTTCCTCGCCGGCCCACCACTAGTCAAAGCAGCCACCGGAGAAGTCGTGAGCGCAGAAGACTTGGGCGGCGGCAGACTACACAGCGAAACCAGCGGCGTAACAGACTATCTTGCCGTCGACGACGCCCATGCTCTCGTGCTTGCCCGCCGCTGCGTCGCAAACCTCAACTACCCTGCCTCGTCCCCAAAACCAAAACCTTGGAAAGAACCCCTCTATGATCCTGCAGAATTGGATGGCATCATGGGCACAAATCTCAAAACTCAAGTCGATGTCCATGAAGTCATTGCTCGCATTGTTGATGGCTCCGAGTTTGCAGAGTTCAAGCCTTTGTATGGCAGTACTTTGGTCACGGGCTTTGGACGCATTCAAGGCCATCAAGTTGGCTTTGTCGCAAACAATGGTATCCTGTTCTCAGAGTCGTCACTCAAGGGCGCTCACTTTGTTCAACTCTGCAATAAACGCCGCATCCCCCTGGTCTTCCTCCAAAACATCTCTGGCTTCATGGTCGGCCGTGATGCTGAGAAAGGGGGCATTGCAAAAAATGGTGCCAAACTAGTAACCGCCGTGGCTTGTGCCGACGTGCCAAAATTCACCGTGGTATTTGGCAGCTCTGCTGGAGCGGGCAACTATGGCATGTGGTGAGTAAATCTTCTTAACCACGACCTAAAAACCAATCATTGACAAGCAATTCCGCAGTGGCCGCGCATACTCACCACGCTTCCTCTGGGCTTGGCCCACAGCAAAAACCAGCGTCATGGGAGCCGAACAATTATCTTCCGTCATGGAAGCTGTAGGCAAAAAGGTCGATCCAAACCTCCGCGATCGCATTGAACGTGAGAGTGAGTCTACATTTGCGACTGCCAGACTCTGGGACGATGGAATCATTCCTCCCTCACATACGAGAAGGGTTCTAGCCATGGGGTTGCAGGCTGCTCTCTCGGGCAGTGTCGAGGACAAGAAGACCGAGTGGGGTGTGTTTAGGATGTAGCTTACCAGCATATTCAACAAGCGTTTCTCTAAATGTCTCATGTAATGAGTATACCGAATGGTTTGCCAGGCTTAAAATCTAAGAACGTCTTGAATAGCAAGACCGAGTTGTTGAGCGTCGAGAATGCGCAAACAATTACAATCACATGTCAACCCCCTGTAAAGAGCTGTGCAAAAAGAGAATAGACTGTCAGCCCCCTGAGTCGAACTCAGGACCTTTGAAAAGCAAAAACACAATCCAATCATCGGTCGAGGTGGTCTAGAAACTTCACCGTGGAACACGGTGAAGCCAGTGACTTTGGACTCCTGATTGGTTTGATGAGTGAGAGGCTGGGTTCAACGTATAACTGACACAAATTCATGGCTGCTCATGTTCTTGCTGCTATCAAAATCCGTGACATGGCAATGACCTGCCTCAGCTTGACAACATGTCTCACGCTTGCAATCTGAAACACACTGTCTTCATCCATTGTCAACGATTAATACAACTGCCTAGGTACGTACTTGGTCGCAACAACTAAAGCTCGTCATGAGAAGCAGACTCCTCGGGCTTCAAAGGCTTCAACTTGTGAGCCTTCATCAATGCCTCGTACTGCTCATCAGTCAACTCTTCCATCTGCATCTGAACCTTCTCCTCGGGCTTCTCGGGCTTCTCGGGCTTCTCGGCAGTAGACGGGGTTTGCTTCTCGACAGCTTCGACGATGACACTCTCGGCCAATTTCTCCTTCTTGCCCTCGCCCATGCGAATCGAGTCAACCCATGCGTCGATAGAGTTGTGGCTGACATCTGAAATGCCTGAGTAGCGCTTGACCCAAGCCTTCTTGGCGTTGACGGCGACAATCTCGAGAGAGTCATCAGACAGACCCAATACTGAACGCAAGTCGGAAGATGCAGATGCTGGCACATTGTAGAAGGGGAACAACTTGGCTCCACGCTTGGTGTGCTTGTGGTGAATCCCGGACAGAACACTGGCAGCCTTGGAGACGGGTGAGTCTGTGGTCTGGATGAAGGCAGATGGAGCAAGAAGCAGAATGCAAACACCAGACTTGGATGTCAGACAGCTTTGCTGGAGGGACTCAGGAGTGTCGAGAGTGGTGAGTTGAGGGGGCACATCTGGGATCTGGACAGGCTTCTGAGTGTCATCGGTGGCAACTTGAGGGTTGGGGCTCTCAGTAGGGTTGCTATTTTCTTCCAGAGTCTCGGCAGTCTGTGAAGCCTTGACGCTAGCAGATTCGTCGGAGCGATGAGAAGAGGATGCCTTTGAGAATTGAGACGAGGCCTTTGAGGACTGCTTGGCGTCTTTTGACGATGCCTTGGACTTCGACTTAGACGAAGAAGCAGGGGCGGGATCAGGGTTTGGTGTGGCAGCTTGTGACAAAAACTTGACGATAGCGGCCTTGTTCATTTCCCCAGAGTAGACAACAGGATTCTTGGTACCACCAGGAAGCAGCACGAGAGTGGGATATGAGCTGACGCCAAAGAGAGAGACGGCAGCGGCTTCCTTGCTTCTGATCTGAGCGACCGAGATGGAGCCCAAGAAGTCAATGGCTACAGCCTTGATGAGAGCACTAGTGACACCCTTCTCACTAAACAGAATGGCCTTGGCCGAGGAGTTGTTCTCGGTCAGCCAGCCGTCAATGTCTTTGTCAGTCACTCTCTTGACATGGCTGGGAATCTTGTCTTTGACAGACTCGACAATGCCCTTTGCGGTTCTGGGGCCCTGGTAATCCTCGACTGTGGGTCTTCCGGCCTTCTTTCCAGGACGGACAATCTTCAAGGTAGGGAAGCCTTTGACGTCCATGCTGCCACAGAAAGCCTTGTTTTCTTCTTCATCACAGTTGACAGCAGCGACTTTGGCAATGCCATCAAGCGATTTGGCGGCCTTCTCATAGGCGGGCTTGAGACTCTGGCAATGACCACACCATGGAGCATAGAATCTGAAGGGAATGATGAGATCAAGTCAAGGGTTGTGTTATACAAACATGACTTACTCGACAATCTATCGTGCTATCAGCGTGATGGTACATGATTTTGATGGATAAGATTGACTTACAGAAGTGTGGTTAGAGTTGGCGATCAACGAACGGTAGCTTCTAGCATCGAGGTTGAGAACGCCCGAGTTCTTGGTGTAGAGACCAGCAGCTTGAGATGATGGGAGTAGCAACAGACCAGCTGCGGCCACGGTCAAGGATTGGAGGTTCACCATGATGGCGATTTGTAGGTTGACAAGGTCAATGGAAGAGAGGGAGACACACTATCCATCCAAGGCAACTTGTCATCAAGGTGCCTGCCTCAGATAAATACCAAAGGACATGTGGCTCGAGCACCCCCGAGGCCGAGGCTTCCCCGCGCCATGTCCCAAGGCATGCACGAGGCAACCCTGACCTCTTTCGGAGCTGCCTGCATCTGCATCCTGTCCATCGCAACTGCCTTGTCCCAGACATATCGCGACAAGATGGCCGCCTCCCTCCCAGCCAAGTTGAAAATCAAAGAAATCACACCCTTTGCAGTGCGCGCCTCGCAGCTGGAGAAACACAAACCCATCGTCTCGTACTGGTGCAACTACTACATCATCGACCAGATCCTCTCCAAGGGTCTGCACTCGGCCGACGATGAGTGCATGCAATACACGACGACCCTGATGGACAAGCTCGAGCGGACCAAGACGGACCAGGCAGGAAACGATGCCATTCTCGACGACATTGCCGCAAAGGCATACATTGAGCAGTTTGCTCTTGACACGTTCCAACGCGCCGACGATGCCATCCACTCCAACAAAGCCTCGCGCCAAACCATCGACACCTTCCAGGCCGCCGTAACCTTCTTCGACCTGCTAACCATGTCCATCTGGGCTCCCATCGATCCTGAAATCACGGCAAAGTCAAAGTACGCAAAGTTCCACGCCGTTCGCATCGCCAAAGCCATCAAGGCCGGCGAAGACCCAAACGACTCGAATCCCGTCAAAGAGGAAGAGGAGCCCTCAGTAGCTTCTACTCAAGACACATATCACCCTCCTACTGTCGAGAGCGCCCCTGAGAGCCAGTACCCTTCTCGCCCAGCATCAGTCACCCAACCCGATCCCACTCACATTGCTCCGCCATCCGTTCAAGACGCCGTCTCGCCTATCGAATCCACAAACCCACGTCAAAACTCCATCGGTGGTGGCTACTTTCCCTCCGCCCCCACCTTTACTTCAGATCCTGCGCCATCTGACACGCCCTCCATCAATCCAGCCACTCCCTTCATACCATCTGCGCCAACGCCAGGTGCTGTAGATGCACCAGTCTCGCCATCGCAATACTACACACAGCCTACACAACCGCTTGCATCGATACCTATGCATACCCCTGCCGTCGTGCCGCCACCAGCTGCTGCTCCGGCGCCTCTTCCGCCTGTACAGGCCGTGGCTCCAGGCACGTACCGGACCGACGACGATTCCATCACACTGGCCCAGAAGCATGCCAAATGGGCCATGTCAGCCCTCAACTTTGAGGATGTCGACACTGCTGTCAAAGAGTTAAGGCTGGCTCTCCAGACATTGGGAGCATATTAGTCTGGGATGGGTGTGTCCTCGCGAGAGTAGACCGGTCTTCACCAACCAAAACCGCCCCATCGAGACTCTTTGACCACTAAGCTGGACAACAAAGCAGACTATCCCTCAGCTCGAAAATGCTGCATGTAGGCATCACTCTGTTGAATGACTATTCCTCAGCACAAGCGAGACACGCACTAATGACAAGATGATCTTCAGCATATCCGTTGATTATAGTCAATTAGCTGCATGCCAGCTGCCGTTGTCAGAGAGCCACCCAGCCCTTCAAACTACCGTCGAGCTAATTTGAAACCGAGTTCTGTGCTCGTCTTGCCCTCAACCACGCTCCTGATGCTAGTGGTTGGTTTTTGTTTCTGTTCAACTTCTAGCGCACAATGTTTCATCGTACAAATACCCGTTTTCGCGTACAGATTATATCCCTGCTTGTGGCCTCTGAGCCCATGTATCATGCCGCTGTTTGTTCTTGGCCATATGCAAGATCCCGCAATTTGAAGCGTGTGTTATCTTGTACCACCTTGTACACCGTAACCACCGTTGCCAAAGTCGAACATCTTGTTTTCATACACTAATTCTCATACGAGGGTGGGCTCTTTATCACCAGAGGCCACGAGATAAGGAAAAGAAAGGTAAGCAGTGGTTGGCTTCCATCTCCAAATCGTGCTGACTCTCTTGATACAGGAGCGGACTCGATATCAATGTTCTCTAGATAGCAAATGGTACTCACCTCACCGTTCTTAACCTTGAGAGTCAGTGTTTTGATCGTGCTGTAGACTATAGTTCAACCGTGAGTTTCGATGAATCCCAAAGCAGGAAATGTGTCTCGAAAGTCTGCAGCGCGCCTTCCCGTTGTGTCGTTTGCGATGAGTCCGCAAGACAACAAGCCCAGCCTTGAACTGATTGCACCTTCCACTTTCTGGCCACACACACACGATTGTCCGCATCTCTCTCGAAACCACACTTTCTCAACGGATTTTGTGCATTGCCCACCTACCGATAACATCAGGTCCATCATGACCGCATCCATCTGAGAACCTACCCACGACAACAATCATAGTATACGGCTAAAGATCTTACATTTGCGCTCTCTTGTCTGTACTGACCTTATGCGAACAGTACGATACTTGTTCTCCACCATGCAACCTGTTTGCTTTGCTCGCAAAGGCCATCCAGACAGTGTACACAATGACTTTGAGACCTACCCCTTCACCCCTTCGAGCAATATCTGGACAGGCTATCTTGACCAGCCCACGAAGGCTTACCATCACTTCATTAGCCTCGAAGATCTTGTCGACAAGGCTCAGGAAAACTACGAAAATGGTCACAAGAGCAGATTTCCTCTTTATGTGGCCACCTTCGATGGCCGCGACGGGCGTTATGTTCCGCTCAATGAAGACCTGATGTTCATTACTCAGTGTTCTGCCTGCAAAGACAAGAAAAAGTGTGATCGTGTGTTGATGCAGTACTTTCCCATCAAAGTCTGGAACTACGCTCGTAACGGACCAGTCAACATCTTCGTAAGTACAAACTACTCAGGGGCTGCTTGAGCTAACGTCGGCTGTTCAGCTCTGCGCTTTAGTCTTCAAGATCAAAGGTCAGAATATGCTCGCACTCCTGAGACACAAGTCCCATGGCAAGTATGGCTTCCAGCAAACCACCGGTGAGGTCTCGAAGACCATGACTGTTGAGTTTGCTGAGCCGAGATCCAACTCTGTCGATGAGGAAGATGCATCTACAGATGAAGCTCTCAACCACGACAAGGCATGTTAATTGACAATTCAACTCGTTACGGCCGACTGACCTTGAGGGAAGGCTGATACTGCAAAGCATCTCGATTCTGCTTTGCCAAACACGACTACATCAAACTACTTCCCCAAACAGCTGGATCGTACTTTCGTCATTGACCTTACACTTGATGAGGAAGACGAGCAGTCTATCGAGCCCGAGCAAAGAGCCACTCTGCAGAATTACGAAGTCACTTCAGCCGCCACTCTGCAATCTGAGCACCACCCTCCGCAGCTTGCTTCGAACACATCTACTGATTTGATGAAGGAACTCGGTGGCATGATGGCCAACATCGTAGCAGACTTCGGCATCGATGCTCTGAGCCAGCCTGAAGCCAGAAGATTGAAAGTTTGTATGGGACAAGCTGCAAAATCGGGAAACAAGGCACTGCTCTGTCATTATTTCGGAACACTGAATGCTGTATTGCTGGTTGGCGAGTAAGTCTAACAATAACAAACCTGTATCATAACGAGAACACGGGCACAAGGTGGAGAACTGCGACGATAATGCTTGAATGAACACTACTCGACAAAAGCAATTCTACTTTACAAAGTGCCACCTCCTATGGCCTTCTTCAATCAAGTATCAGTCTGCACGTCGGTTCGTCAGTTGATCACTTCCACATCTTGTTGGATGGAATGTGTCACCTTGTTCATTGAGCGCTCTCTTTCGTTCAGAGAAACACACGAAGCAAAAACACACATCTCACGACGAAGATGATGTTGCTCTAAACCGACAAGGCATGCCTTCTGCAGGACACATACACTCAAACACACAAATCGAAGGAATTCAATATTCTGTATTGTTGGTAAGCTGGCATATAGCCATCGAGCAGACTCGTCACATTCTTATCTTATATCTCGAATTTGAGATGACTGTAACATTGTATCGAACAACGCACGAGGAGTCGCAAGAAGGGGAAGGAAAGTATCAGGCTATATATCTGGCTCGGACTCCGAACCAAGCTTGAGAGCGCTGCAACTAGTCGGACGCGTTGCGCAATTGGCCATTCAAGGTCATCCTCCAATGCTTGCAATTCTTGATGCGCTTCAAGACCTTTCCGTGACTGACCAGCTCCGCCTCCATACCATCCTCTTCCTCTTCTTTTTCTTTCACACGAGTAGTCTGCTCGTCTCCAATTATCTTGGAGCGCAGAACAGAGGTGAGTTTGAGATAATCTCCTTGCTGGTAAGTGGATGCGTGATGGATCTGAGCTTCATGACGCCAGCCTTTGATCCCAACCAGCGTTGGAACGACCTCCGCCACCATCAATGCTTCCAGAACAGTCATAATCGACGTGATTTCTTCAACGTAGGTCATGTCGTCGGCAAGGTAGAAGCTCAGTCTCGGTTTCAGTGAGACTTTGGGACAAGAGAGGATGCGAGCCACAGGTCTTGCGGCTGCAATTATCCGAAGAGTGTCTTGGACGAAGCCGGTATCTTCGTCGTTTGAGCAGGTTTCGATTTCGGGGTCGATAGATCTTATTTCCAGAGAAGTCAGGTTGGGTAGCTTCGAGTTGATCAAGTCGACAAGGATGATCATGTCTTTGGCGGATAGGAATTTTCCAGGGGCATAATTATTGTTGACAATCGTCAAGTGACGGTAGAGTGCGCAAGATGCAGATGGAAGCTTGTCAAGGAATTGATGAAGGAGCGTAGGGTCTATCATAGCATCGTGATGTTCACCAAAGGTGTACTCCAAATGTGCATTGGCGTAAATGACGGGTGTTACTTCAGCATAAATCAATCTGCTTGCTCTGGCGAGCGACCATAGGTCACTGTAGTCGAGGTGTTTGATGGAAGATTGGAGAGGTTCGAGGACGGCGTCGGTAGTGCGTTCATCGTCAGGAGGCAGCATCTCCGTGACATGATCCCAGTGTTCTTGTCCATCCTTGTCCAGAGCGAACATGATATTGTCTCTGTCGTCGATGGGATCAACGAGTAGTACATTGTAGATCTTCGCCCTGATCTCAGGAGGTAAGTCCAGAAAGTTTGCCATGAGGTAGATTGATTTGGAAGAAGTTGGAGACGGAAGATTGAGATAGATTGTGTGGAAGAATGGCTGGCCTTATAGTCTGATGAAGTGAAAGTTGCACGGCGGGTTGTTGATTGATTGCTGCGCGTTTGTGTCATCCCAGCTCTAAGACACCCATGTTTTGGCAACAACACACGAGATAGGACCTGTCCGGCAGAAAAGATAAATCAAACATGGTTTACAAAAGCAGGCAGAAATCAAGGATGCTACTTGCCCTTTTTTATGTTTCATTCTTACGATTCAGGGGTGCTTGGGTAACTGCATGACAGCCGTCGCTCCTTCTGTCCTTACCACTTGCATATGCCGAGCTTGTATTGATTGAAGGGACTTTTGATTGACAAGCTGCTATTGTATGGAGAGAAACGTGGTCGGGAATGCGATCTGGTCATGGCGTACTGGCGTTGTGGTATCGGGCACACTCTGAATTGCATGATATACGTTAGTAGCGGTGAGAGAGCAGCGATAAAGCAAGAGCTGTTTCAGTGACATACGGCAAATTTCGCAGTGAACTGTTTCTTGCGATTCCTGTTGGTAAGGGCCTTGACTATATGAGCACGCTTAGACATGTCTCCACGAAGATTGAAGCAAATTCCATGTATCTACCGACCTAGATCACAAGTCTACGAATGTCTACACAAGGACCACAAAGACAGTTGCGTGCGACCAAGCTTCCACTTTGGATAAATGTCAGTCTGTTGCTATTGCAGGGGATCCGCAAGAAACATGCGGTTAACGACATAGAAAACTTCGAGATCCTCCTGTGCTCAAGACAGTTTCAATATCTCTCGTACACCAACAGCTAGAGCTTTAATGTGGTATAAAAATGCACAGTTGCTTGCCAAGACAGATGTTTGACCATAGATGTGGCTCCGAAATGATATCGTTCATTGAAGGTCACTCAAGATGGAAAAGTATTGTGTATTATACACTGTACTATACACTCGAGCAAGCACAAAGGGAGAAGAATGGCAAGGCGAGAGGGCTAGGGGGGAGGATCAATCAGGAATTGAGATGATCAGTCCAACCCATCGCCCTAATATACTTTTCGGAAGGGGTTTCATTAAACCTTGAAAACTGATGTTGCGCTCTTGGTTTCCTCGTATCTAACCTTTGGCCTCTTCGTCGGCATCCCTCGAGTGCTCTCTTCTTGAACCTGATCTTACACTGTCGGAGAAGTAGCTCTCTGCCTCCATGCGCTCTGCATCACTCATCATCCAATCCAATGACGTCTTGATGTCCAAGGTTCCCCAATAGATGAACTGTTCCATACTCATCTTTTGCTTCTTCCATTTTTCCACCAAGACCTGCAGGCACTCTTCATAGCCCGGCAGCTTGTTCATTACAGCATGGAGGAGAGACACAGTCCGGGTCGGACTATAGTCGCGCTGGTCGATGTGCAAGTATATTGGGTTCTTGAGTTCCTTCAGCCTCTGTTGAATCGCTTCGAGGATGCTTATGATCTTCATCGCAATCCACATGTAGTCGAGCGCTGAGAACGCATCCCCGAAGCAGATGCTTTTGCTGATGTCCAACTCTCCAAGCGTAAGCTGTCCAATGCCGTTCGGTCCATACTCACTATGACCAAGTTTTTTAGTGCTTGCGGGCAAGGATTGCATTCCGCTGTCAGTAGACGATCTGAGTCCGCCCCACATGTTGTTGTACCTGTCCCGACAGGCTCTGTATGATTCTAGTGCAAAGTCTCCATTTGAAGGCAAATTCAGCTTGTCCTTTTCCCAGACAGAGGTGGCGCCTTCTATGAACGAGCCACGCGACTCGTCTCTCTGCAGGACGCGTGCGGGATCCCAGTCACATTCGCGGTAGAGCATCAACATCGACGTGCGGTAGAGCATGCCATTCTGAGTCAGACTCAGTGCAGCCGAGATGTCGCGATCTATATTAGTGGAATCTTTTTGGTCTTGTCTGTAGGTCGTGTTGGTCCTCTGACTGGATGCCCAGCGTCTTGCGCGAGATACCACTAATTGATTAAGTGGCTTGGGCTTCAAGTATAGAGTATTCAGGCGTTCCGATACTGCATCATACATGAAATTCGTCTGACCGAGGAGCATTAGCATTGAGAATACTTCAGGAACCATGTGGTCAATGACAACCATGCTCAAGCGATACGATATGTCGAGTGCCTCCATCAGACCGACGCCGCAGAGGAAAGGGCAGTAGTTCCAGAGTCCGTTAGAATCATAGTCTAGGAAGCGTGACGGATTCTCGCTTGTAAGGACATTTTCTGACGTGCCTAGACAATCACGCAACTGTGATGTAAAAGAGTTCAGCATCTTGTAAACGTGATGATTGCACAGAGGCGCACGGTCGCTGACCATCGCGTTGTCCTCCAGATGGTTTCGAATAGCTTGGGCTCCAGATAGAAATCCGGCGCTCTCAGTACCAAGAAATTTGACTAAGCTTTCTGTTGGCAGACTTTGTCTTGGAGCTGTTCATCTGTCTGTGTCATGCTCGGCGACCAGCCGCGAGAACAAGTGAAGGAATCCACGATGCACTGAAGTTGGAAGACGTGATGTGGGAAAATCTGAGAACTAACACTGGTCCCCGGCTTCTGCATGGCCAAAGTTGTTATTGTCTCGGCGAAACCCTCCATGCCAAAGAGTCTGTAGGGTCGGTAACAAGGGGTCTTAATAGACCAATGGATCGTCTCGGGCTCAACGAACTTGATGTCCAACTTGTTCTCGCGGATCACGATTTGAGAATAGACATTGACCAGTTCGAAGAGCCAATTTATCGTGTACAAGCGACGCCATTCTACTCTCTCCGTATCGTCGACTTGTTGCAGGTCAAGATTAGGGTTCCAAGTCGAGAGTGTCGCTTGCATACGCTTTGTTGGTTTGCCACTACGATTCTTCTGGAAATCAACCAAGAAATCCAATAAATCGTGATAAGTGTACACAGGAAATCTTTCTCTGGTATCGTAGCCTGGCGAGTAGCGTTTGTAGTGATCATTTTGGAAGCGAGAGGTCATGCTTTCGAAGGTGTCGTAGCCTGCTGGAAATTCGACGAAGACAGCCAGTGCCGTTCGCTTGATCATTGCGATCGTCATCTCTGAGACTGCCCCGGCGACCGCAATGTTCATGCGTCCGTTTGCAATAATATGCCATAATGTTTGGACGTGCTCGCGTAGAGATGACCACTCTCGGAGCATCGAAAGTGATGCCATGCTGTAGTTGGCACGGACACTTTCGAGGCCATCAACAATGCAGAATTTCTCCAGTGGCACGTTCAAGAGTGCTGGTTTGTCTGTTGGTCTTGTACGTATATCCTTCTTTCGCTTCGACCTGCGATTGACCTTGCCGAATCTTCGGAGATGCTTTGTATTCGATAGCGGCTCCGAGCCGACCTCATCACCACTCCCGTCGTCGGTGCATTGATGGATCTCAAGGGCTGAGAACGCGTTGGAAAAGATCACTTTCTCAATCTCTTCGATTGATTGAGGCTCTTCCGTCTCACTTTGGCCGTTGAAGATCCACTCAGAACCTCCGAGGGCTTCAAACGCTTCTGTCAGGCGATCGATGAAATGTTTGTGTGTTTCGTTGCTTTTTTCCAATTCCGCGTCTTCACAGTGCGATGCCGTTTCCACGAACATCGAGTGGGCCGAAGATCGTGCAGATATCACCGAGCGGAACAGCCGAAAGATGGTGGAAGGAACTTGTTGTTGTGACAGTCGCGTTGCCACCGTTTTGGCCATCGTGACGACTTCCTTAGTTGTAACTTGCCCGGTAGTGTTTACAACAGCCTCGGTATCCTTATGTTGACTTTTGGAAGACTGCAGAATGGTGTTTGATGTATGACAGAGCCACCAGATGATGTATCTGGTTTGTCTCTTACAAGCGAGGTAGGTGTTGTGGTCAGACATGGTGAGGTACCACTGCCTCTAGCACTGTTGAGGTGTCTTGCGAATGGCGTGTGTGATCGGAGGGGCCATGCGTGAGTCCACAGCGCAGTCTATGAGTGTGGGTTTAGTGCGAGAAGACAGGTAGTTGGGCGTGTGTTCTGGTGCCGATGTTCGTATTGATGATGCGGATGCGACCACATTTCACGACGAGCGCGCTCGACAATGCGAGTGAAAGCCAACGTGAAGCAACGCAATGCGAGGCTCGCAGTGAAAAGCTAGCTGCGAGACACAAACAGTCGGGTCTTGGTATCTGCTGGAACCTGTGAGCCTACCTCCTGCGATCAGCTTCAACAAACAATGCCCCCCAAGAAGCAAAAGCTCTGAATCCAGCAGCGATTGAACCAAACGGATCAAGCGGCGTGCACAGAGAGATTAATAGAATGTTCAGGTATGCCTCAACACTGTCTCTTCTTGCTTCTGAAGATCA
The DNA here is from genome assembly GCA_026538705.1 of Aureobasidium sp. GC_Fusr_1. NCBI lineage: Eukaryota > Fungi > Ascomycota > Dothideomycetes > Dothideales > Saccotheciaceae > Aureobasidium > Aureobasidium sp. GC_Fusr_1. The sequence goes on along the minus strand of JALPCE010000026.1, from coordinate 49,523 downwards.
AGGACATTTCTCTGGAGCCAGTTCCTTCTTGAAAAAGATTGCGCCTTTTCACAGCCGAGAGTACGGGATGCTGCCATACCTGGAGTGACATCTTACTTACCAACAGCTATTCATTGTCCAAGAAAGGAGATTTTTGTTTGCTCAGAAATTCGACATCACGATTCTGAAATCGGTCGGTTGTCGACATGGTCGTGATGGCGTCAGGATTGGCTGTCCTTGGTGGTGGATGGGTTCATCCTGATCCAGGCTTCATTCCCCGATCCAGTTGCTTTTTACGCTCACGCAATTCTGCAATCGTTGAGACATCCTCATAACCTTTAGGCATAGCCTTGCGAGGGTTGGAACCCAGAAAGCAACTCGTGCAGTCAAAGAGTGCTGGGTTATACTCGTTGCTAAGTGACGAGGGTACAGTCAGCGTTTCTCTGGTGCAGAAGATGTTACAGTACCACAAGATCATGACAGATACCAGAATTTGCCCTGGTCCGCATTGCAGAGCTACCATCCAGAGTTTGATGCTTGCCTGCCGTGATGAAATCAACTCTCAGGAGAGACCTGCTCTCGTAGGAAGACAGCCCCAGACCTCGAATGGCTCTCTGCAATGCGAGAAGCTCGATTCGATGCTCGCATGACGAGACCGAGACAGCTTCTAGTGGCTGTTGACTTGCAGAATAGACAGCGTCACGTACTTACCCACCACAACTTAAATCCTCCATATCTTTCAAACCCACAGCTTACGCAAGTCCTGACAACCCTGGTATCGGACAGGACAGGTATGTGAGACTTCCAGTCAAGCTCGTCTCTGACCCAAGCATATCTCCCCAACCAAGTGCGCAGCCCTCTCCTGAAAATCCAATGGGGATCTTCAGCCCGCTTACGATCCGTTGAGGCTTTTCTTGCCATCGCTTTAGTTTCGTAATTTTTGGGATTTTGATGCCATCTGCGCTGAGCGGCCGCGAGCGTTTCGCTTCGTGCTCTACGATATTCCGGATCTGTATGCATCTTGAACTGTCGAGTCTCGCTAAACCTGCGCCACCTGTCTCTTTGATTCATATCTTTCCCCTTGGGTTCGTCACGTGTGGGCTCATGTCTCGCATGGCTGGTCGAAAAGAAACGCGAGGTTGGGAAAGCACCTGGAAGTGGTCTGTATGCATCAAGAACAGTTCGCAAAGTTGACAACATCATTGTGGGAGATTTGATGGACTGGCAATTATTCGGGTTCCTGCGTGGCAGAATGATGGAAGGGTGGTGTCTGGACAATGGAAGCAAGTGCGCGAAGTTGACACTTTGTGTCCGTGCACCTGGTTGTTCCTGCCTCTTGGTAACACAAGATGTCGCTACCAGAATGAATGATGCTCTTCGTGTGCTAAGAGTCTGCCACATCTTTAACTGTGATAGGACAGAATGGCCCAAAGAAGCAGAAGCCATGTACACTATGAGTTGACACTTTGTCATTTCTGCATTCTTGACGCTCATCCATCACTGGGTCCTCCCATGTTCAGAGGTGGAAGCAACGATCCAGTAACGACGTAGAGACAACATCACAAAACAGAGTACAAACAAGAATGGTAAAAGACGAACGCTGGCTTACTTGGGTTCTCCTGTTGCACATGCTCTGAATCCTTCTTCGAATGGTATTTCTCTTGACTTCTTTTTAATTGACAAGAGGGACCCATTTCTTTGAACAGCACGAACCCCAGACCGGCAAACCTCCCAAAAAAGAACACACGCGCACCAAATTCCGCAAACGAGTTTTATCTAGATATGCAACCCGCCTTGGACATTTATTGAGGGGCGGGAACGCCGTGAGTGTGGCCCTGAGGGGCAGTGCCGGCAGTGAGACCAGCAGGAGCGTCGCCAGGAATACCGTGGCTGACAGAGGCATCAGCATTCTCGATGACATTGTCGCCAGACTTCTTCTCCCAGGCAGCGGGCTTGACCCACTGCGAGTCTTGCCAGGGGCCGGCGTCGGACAGCTCACAGCCGCCCGGGCACTGGCAAGATCCGCCGAACTGCTTGGGCAGATTCTCCTTAGGGATCTGAGCGAGCAGTTCCTTTTCGTAGCCGCTGCCAAGAACGTGGATCTTTGCGACGGTGACGGGGTCGAGGAACTTCTTGACCATGCTGAAGACCGAGGAGAATCCCCAGGGAGCGTTGATCAGGTAGAGCTTGCCCATGCGCTCGGGGTAGTGGTTTTGGGAGATGGCTGAGGCCTTTTGCACGTATCCGTACACGCTGCTAACGTTGGTGAGACCGACACCCTTAAGGTCCATGATGGTGCAAGAGGTTTCAAGGAGGTGGCCGGATTTGCGCGAGCAGGCGGGAAGACGAGGGTCGGCGACCTTCTCGTACTCGACAACCAGGTTCTGCAACATGCGGTCTTCGGAGGTGATCTTGTACATGGCGGTGAGGTTGATCTTGCCGAGCTGCTCAATGTAGAGAGGGCGGCCATCCTGTGTCGTCGTCAGTTTGTGGTGAACCAATGTTTTCAGTCTTGTCGGATGCGCACCTTGTCGGTCTTGTGGTAGTACTGAGGGTAGTACTTGAAGACCTCGGTTTTCTCCTTGTACTCGAAGGTCTGCAGCAGGTGGTCGACACCGCCACCGAACTCCTTTCTCCACTTCTCGCAGTCAACGAACCTATGGCACCTGTGTTAGCTGCGAGGCGCCCGCTGGCATTTGATGAGACATACATCTGCTTAGCATGCTCGACGTTGAACTTTCTGGCGCGGAGGAAACGGAGCATGGTCAAGGTGTCGAGGCGCTCGTGGAAGCCGGCCTGCTCGAGGGTAGCACGGAGCTGGTGAACCTGGGCATCCTGCTCGGGTGTGGTGTGGCCGGGGTGTCCGCTCTGGTTGGTGTTGGAAACGGTGGGGAAGTCGTAGTGGTCGTACTTGGGGTCCTGGGCGATTGCGGCCATTGTGATGTGCTAGTCCAGCTGTCGCTGTCGTTGCTGTATGTAACAAAGGGGTGACTGTCGTCGATTGGTAGAGGCAATTAAGGAGTGTCTGGAAGTGTTGCCGAGTCTTTCGGTCGGAATGGATCTGGCAAAAGGGCGGAAAGGGAGAAGGAGGTTGTTGGGTAGAGAAAGTCGGGTGGATTATTTTGTTTGTAGGGGTTCTGGCTTCTGGCTTCTGGCTTCTGGCTTCTGGCGTGTCCTCATGGCTCATGCAAAGACGCCCCTCATTCTCAAGCCGCCGCCCGAATGACGATTTAGCGTTGATCAAAGCTCAACCTGTCCGCCCTTCCAATTACAAAACAACCACCGCAGCTCAATCTCGAACATATGCACCAAATCATACATGTGGACACGCAAGCACTACCCTAGATTCCAAAAGAGGCACAAGCTTTTCTTCCAAGATTTTTCATGACCAATGTTACTTGCTACCGATGGGACTGCTAGCCAACCTGCCCTTGCCCTTGTCGTGCTCCAACAATAGCGCCTCGTTCTGTACACTCTCAGCTCCAGCCAGCGTGTCGAGATCATCGTCCGTGAAGCCGCTGTAGCCCGAAAGCATCGAGCTGCTACGTCCTCTGACTTGGTTCGCACCACCATTGCTCAATCCCCCGAACCCTTGTCCGAACCCTCCACCAAACATGTTAAAGTCGAATGCGGAGGGTTGGTGGTTGGGAGGTCCATTGGTTCCAGGGAGGTTGCCTTCGGGCGTAGGAGGTCCGGAAAGAGTCTGGTGCTGATGTACGACAACATTGCTGAGGTATTCCATGTGTGCAAATGCCTCGTTGGCCCGAAGAGTGTTGTCTTCGGCATCCTTGTTGCTTTGCTGGGTCCAGTATACGAGGTTGGCTTCTTGACGCTGGTACTCGGAGAGTCTGTTGGCTCGCTCCTGGTCGTGCTTTTGCCTGGCGCTCATGTCGGCTCTCTTCTGGTTGGTCAAGCGATCAAGTTGCTCCGTCAGCTTTCCCTTGCGAGTACTGAGTCGTTCACGCTTCTGAGCAGCCGAGTTCAATTCGGACGTGACTTGCGAGATTTCACGCTGAGCTTGGGATTTGGCGGTTTCAAGGTCGGCCATGGCAGCAGACTTCTTGTCATAAGCAGCCTGCCAAGCGCGTTTCTTCTCATTGTACTCGCGGAGCTCGGCCTGAGGAATCTCGCCAAGAGCGTCAGTTTCATCCTTCAGAGCAACTGTGGCTTCGTTTGCTTGACGCAGATGTTGGGTTAATTGAAGGATTCTCTGTCGCTGGCGTTCATCCTGACCTCCACTAGAAGCAACCTTGGCATTGAGCTGATCAATCTCTTTGCGTACGGCAGAAGCAGCGTTCTTGTGATCACGACGCGCACGCTTGAGCTTGTTCCTGGCGTCCTCACGTTTCATCTCGGCTGCGGCAATGGACTGCTTCAAGGTTGAGATGGGCGATAGTGGGCGGAGAGATTGCGGTTGAGGAGGTGCAGTGACAATCGAAGTCTGCTCGGTACTGGGAGCAGGAAGGGTAACGAGGCTAGTGCTGCACAGAACGCTCTGGTCAGACATGCTGATCAGCTCACAGCTGTAGTTAGTCAAAGGAGTCAAACCAAGTATCTCACCATGCCACACTGTATCCTGACCTTCTCCTTCTTCGCTGATCTTGGTCGATCCCCAATCCGCGCCGTTCATACGAACAAAGAAAGGCTTCGATTTGTCGATGCCTGCACTAACGGGATGGCTTGGGTCTGCCGTTGATCTGGAAGCGGTGGGAAAGGAGGGAAGGTGGGCACGGAACAAGATATCGGCAGGACGAATGTCGACAATCGATATGCGGTCTTCGGTGGAAATGCGAGGGATGAGCTGACTGTCGTTGCTCGGATCGTGAGCAGTGGCTTCTGCTTGGTCTTCGGAAGCTTGTTTCTGTTCCATCTCTTTTAAGAATGTTACTTTTGTACTGGCTATAGCTGCCCATAGCGGCTGTCGACTGCGCACTACAGTCGCATGCTTTTTCTTCTTTTTGACTGTTGAAACACGTTGATTGCCGTCGCGCATCGCTGAAGACGGTGCGAGAGGTCGGCCGTCCGAGCCCAGACCGCCGGCAGGTTCCTGACCTGAATCGCCAGGACTCGTCGACGACTTGGCTCCGTCTCCATACGATGCTGCCTCCGGATCTTGTTTCTTGCTCGCGCTACTGCGGGATTGGTTAGAATAACCCGACAGAGAACGGCGACCGAGGGTTAGTATGCCTTGAGCCAGAATATGACAGCCGAGCAGAGCACGGTACCAGCCATAGGCGGCATAGGGTGAAGAAGAAAAGTCGGCCGAGGGGATGGGACTCCAATGTTGGCCAATACCAAGGTTTTGCAACAGCGAGCGCAGGTGTTCCAGGCCCATAAGATGGATTTTGTTATAACGAAGGAAATGAGATACACAGACGAGGACACTGCAAGCAGCGACACTCTGGCCTGAACGGTCTGGCGCTGCAGTAGCGCCGCTTAGAGAGATGGCTATCACAGCCTGGCCCAGGTCCAGGTAGATGTTTTGTAAGAATAGGCCGCTGCACAGGTAGATTACTGTCATGACCGCATCCGTGAAAAGAATTGTAAAGAGCGAGGGTCCGCCGGCAGACGTGGCATGGAACCAATCCGCGAGGGCAGGCATTCCGTTCCATGAGCTCAACGAGACACCGGCGGTAGGAGGGACAAAGGTAAGAGAAGCGAAGAGACTGTGGATGAGCATGACGAGTGCCGGGGGGAGCGACATCAACAGAATCAGAATGGCAATGGCATCGGACAGCGGACACGCGCTGAGGATGGTCATGGCCATGGAGAAACTGCTGGTAGCCGAACGGCCCGCGAGCTTGGAGGTATTGACAGAGGAGCTGTAGGCGGGGGCATCGGACACGCGACGAGAGGACTCGGAGAGAACGGCTGTAACGGGCGGAGTGCTGCTTGCGGTGGTAGCTGCAGCCATGTCGTCGTCGGGCAGCGAGGCGGGCGAGTCGTCGGCGATGTCGGGCTCATTTAGGCCGTCGGAAGCGGCAGCAGGGAGCGAGTGGTTTGCCTGACCATTGGTGGTCGGGAGGTGGTTGTTGGATCGCTGCTTGGTGACTCGCTTGCCAGGGGCAGGTTTGGCCAAACCGCTCTCATGACGGTGCTGATTTGCGGTATTCTTTTGCTTGGCCTTTGGCGGCATCAGCGCGCCGCCAGCGTGTGGTTTCCTCGTGCAACAGAGCCCGGCGATTGGGTCGCGGGGCTACAGGGACGAGAACGGGATAAGGAGGGTGTCGGTATAGAGAGAGAGGGTGGTGGGGGGGAGAAATTGCTAGTATGCAAATGTCGAAAGATGGGCGGCTTCTTAGGGGAACAAACGGCCTCTGCCTCTGGCGATGCGTAAGAGCCACCGAGCCGCTACGAAAAGTCCGCTATGCTACCGACACCATGTAATGCGTGTCATGTGACGTCTTTGGTTTCGACAAAACGACCTTCTGTCTTGGTCTCTTGCTTTTCGCTGCCAACTAGGTTGTCTTTAGACCCAAAGCTAAGCTTGGGAATTCCCTGTTGGCCTCATTGCGGTAAGAGCTTGTTCTCGACGTTCGCCCAACTTCGTCCTCGTCTTTTCTGCTTCCCCTCACTCCCGCATGCTCACCGATGCATTGCTATCTGCATGACTTGACACATCTTCGACAAGCTAGCTCGTGTGACCGAGGAAAGCACGAGCGAGACGCGCGCAGCAAGAGAGATATGCCGAACTAATCACTCAAGTACTGCTGCATGCACATCCCAAGTATCTGCAAGACTCATGAATCAAAGTCATGGACTGGCGTTGTCGATCATTCATGCCGCCCACGTTGCTCCCCGACGCCAATCGGCTTGTTCTTTTCTCTTCAAACTTACCAGACTTCTCCTGGACCTCACACGTTGTCTGGCATTTGAAGTCTACGATTTCCATGCCTGAACAGACTGTATGGGCGGCCTCACCTTCTAGTCAATGGCTATCTCGAGTACATCAAACTGCGGGGCATGTGCAATATGGCCAGTCCCTGGTCTTCTATCCACCTCCACAGTCTGTGGCGCCATCCGGCTTCTTGATCACATCTACTCTAACCACCCCGGCACCAATCTCGAGCAGGTCTGAGTGCCGGCATATAAACATGTCCCTCTTATCTATTGCCCTATGCGTTAGAACGATAGCACTCGTTGTTATTGCCCAGCAACACCCATGTCTTCCACAGCATCAGGCCTGTCCCAAGTCTCTTTTTCAAGCGCTTTAACCTCGTCGAGCAACCGTCTGACCTTCTCACTGTTTTCTTTTTTTGCTTCCTCTTGCAACTTCCAAGTTTTGCGAAAGGCATCTACCATGAATGGCAACAGAGGTGCCTTTTTACCCGCCCGATAGTCATAAACAACTATATCTTCCACACAGCGTGCTGCTGGCCGTTGCTGCAGTTCAGACATGATGACCACGTCTAACACGAAAGAGTCGGTTTCTGCTGTCGGTTTAGATGCGAGTTTGTGGTATACGGAAATGTGATCAGGCCCTAAAGCAAAGGTACAATTAGCATGGCTTTACCAATTTGGAATACAAGAACATCACGGTCTGCTAGGCAAGTGCACTCAACTCTGCGAGAAGGCGTTCACATCTTCGGCTCGACTCACATTTCATCGGAAACTTGTAGTTAGTGGTGATAGATCTCAGAATCAGACCTAGACTCTTGGGCGTCATGAGTTCAGTCCACTCTTTTTTGTGCTTGGGATCAATGTCCACGGCAAAGTTTCTCGTCCAATTGACGCGAGCGGACTCGGCATAGCGATTGTACATCACGTTGTTGACATGACTGTTTGTCCTCTCAGCTTCCATCCTTTTATTCTGTCTCTTTCTTCGGCAGCACCTTTCTACTCACCCCTTGATCGGTCAGCCCTGTACCCAAGAACTCGTGTGTGACAAAGCAAACTCACCATGCTATCCATCTCTCCCCAGACGACCGCATGACGATAGAAGCCCCTGCGGTCTTCCGAGGTCAAGAAGCCTTCGCTGCCAGCAACCAATTCCCGCCAATCTCTTGCTACCGTGTCTAGCACGGCACCTGCTCTGGCCACTTGCTCAGGCTTCATCCCGAACATCATGCACTTTCCCAATCGCTGCTTGACATCTCCCAACCATCGCGGACTCAATTTCTCGGTTGCTGATTCGGTAGTGGTGGATCGTTGGCGCGAATATGCGGAACGGACGACATTCCGAATAGCTAGCGGTCTAGCATGTAAAGGAGTGAGGGTACGAAGAGCGATACGCATGGTTGTAGTTCAACAGAGGGTTCAACAGCAACCTTGGTGGAATTAAAGATGCACACCAAACCCTCAGGAACACACGGGAAGGATTGCCGAGGTGCATCTCGCATCATCCAGCACCCCTCCCCGCAAAAACCCATCAACACGGCGTCATGGTTTTGCACATCCACATCCAGTGTCGCTTTTGTGGCTGCTCTTTCGCTGCACTCCCGTTGTTGCTGCCATCTGAGCTTTTTTCGACTACACATCATTCATCTCCTCTGCAACTTCGGCTTACTCAAGTCACTAAAGGTCATCCGGGACAAGATGAGCACGCCATTGCGTTATCAGGTCATCCGCATCTACAAAGAACTTCTATATCTGGGCCGCGAATACCCACTAGGATACGACTACTTTCGTCCTCGCTTGCACAAGGCCTTTTCCAGCAAGGCAAACCTCACAAACGAGACTGAGATCAAGAAGGGAATCGAGAGTGCAGAATATGTAAAGAAGGAAATTGAAGCCTTGTGAGTGATGACCCCCATCCAGTGGGGAAACATGTCTTGTTTTTCACATCTACCTACAAGACAAGGAGAGGGAGAAATGTTCTGTGGTTTCCATTTTCCCTCTTCCGTGTCTATGGTTACATGTGTTCTGGATCATGTACAGTGATATACTGACAATGTACAGATATTACCTCAAACGCTATCGAGCTCTCAGACAACGATACTCAACACCGCAATGAATGAGCAAAGCAACTCGAAACAGAAAATACCAGATTTTCCGTCCTCAGGAACTCGCTTTGGTGGCCCACCAAGCTCCGATTTCAAGAACCTCGCTACCACCACCGCTATTCTCTTGATCGAGCAGTGAAGTCATCATACCAGCCCACCATCGCGTCCACTCTTCAGCATTCTTGCCGCTGGCCTCTTTGAGCAACGGTTCCAAAGACTCAATCTTTTGGATCACGGTGAGCATGGCTGTGGAGCGCACGGCGGCTTGGTCATCCGTGAGCATTGCTTCACCACTAGCTTTTGGTTTGCTTGCTTTGGGCGAGACGGTGCCGAAAAGGTTGCCGCTGCTGCCTGAGCGGATGAGCTTGCCCTCGGAATCCTTTTCCCAGCGCATCTGGCCCAGGGGAATGGCGATGCGGCGGGAAGTATTGTCTACAAGGGCTGTTTCTTGGTACAAGATCTCGGCCATACGGGTGCAAGGTGAAGAGGCCAGATTGAGCTTGTCCAAAGCAGTGTGAATCCAGGTATTGGAGTCCGCAATATATCTGTTTTGCGCCGGTGCAAAGGGTGTGGCTGTGGAGATGAGATAGGTTTTCGTGTCGCGACATGTCTTTTCTTCTTCCGCCGTCATGCCTTTTGGCGGTAGTGGTTGTGGTAGCAAGCAGCGCAATACATGGTCTGATTCCCAAATCTCGAGTGTGCCTTTAGGAGCCAGGATGCGCATTATCTCGTCCATGAAGCGCTGCGTCTCGAGACCCATGTGTACTGTCAAAGACAAGTCTTTCAGCATGATATAATCGAACTGATCATTCTCAAACGGCCAAGGAAAGCGTCGGAAATCGTGTTGTATGAAGTTCCAGTTTACTCCTTGTCGTCGAAGATCCGGTGCCAGTGGCGCAAAGTCCAGCCCTGTAAATTCGACATTGGGGTACCCTAGGCTAGAAAACCACTCGTGGCAACTACCCGTCCAGAACGCACTTCCACAACCTAACTCCAAGACTCTTTTGGGTACATCTTTTGCGATATTCGGGACGCATGACGGCTTACCGAGGATAGTGACGCCGAGCAGTGTTCGCAAAGACTGGCGTTGAATCTCTGAAAGGTCGCAGGGGAGAGGGTATGTCACATCGCGTAGGTATCGACGGCCGTGGCGTAGTTCGAAGGGGTTGGCGAGCAAGTTGTGAGAGGAGCTGCTGGCGGCAGAGGAAATGCTGCCGCTTGTGGCCTGCCGTTGTTCGCGAACGGTCGCTCCCTCCATATCCCCGGGCTTTGTTGTCACTTCTGAAGAAGCAGGGTCTTTTCTGTAGAGGTCGAAAAGAGGATCAGAAGTGGTGGTTGCAGCGGAGGGTCGTCTGCGACGTGCTCTGCGAAAAGGCGAACTGGAGCGGGACAGCGAGAGCGGCGATGTTGGAGGCGAGGATGGGAGAGAAGTGGGATGAGAAGAGGGCGAGGAGGGCTGATGAGGAGGATTCACATGGCCAGAAGTAGCACCCAGCGACTGGCGATGGGCAGTTCTATTATTGTGTCTGGGCGCATTGTTCAAATAAAAATAGGCGAAGCCATCCATGGCGGGATTCGGATTGGGAGATCCAAGACCCACAACGACTCGTGAAGCTTGAACGCTCCAACACTGTGCACGGGCTCGGTGCGGAGAGGGTGTGTCTCTGACTCTGTCCTGACTCCCCCAGACACTCGAAGACGCCGTTTCGATAAGATAGGGAGCCGTTTGATGCTGAATCAATAACCTGTTTGAGGACCTAGATACTTGAATGGATGTATCTAGCATCGATATTGCTTCGCTGACAAGAGTTTGATTCCTGGATCAAACAGGTCAGCAAGGCGGGAAAATCCAAGTGTCGTTGTGAGACGCTGCGAGTCCACAGAAGGCGGCAGGTCAAGGCGATGCTGGTACGACGGGCACTCCCATCCGAGACAGCGAGAGACAAGACAGCATGGCTATATACCCTCCTTACGTCTGGAGGAAGGAAAAGGTTCGCCGTCGCTTAGGGTATACCTTATGACCCGTCCTCAGCTGGCACGCTTGTTCAGCCCCGCGTTTGGGTGAAATACGATGGTTAAATCAAGGGGCCCTTGAGCCTTTGCTCCGTTCAGCCTCTCTTATTCAATTGTGAACAGCCGTCGCATCTGGATCGTGGCTGTCCGTCGAGCGATTGAGATCAGACAGAAATGGCCCTTGCAGAAGCCGAAATCGCAGAGCCGCTATGCTGTCTCTCGTCGATAGCTGCGGGCCGAGGTGGATGGTGGCTGTAGGATCTGATACGAAAGTGCTTCACAGAGAGCTGCTGATCACATGATGGCTGTCTTCAATTGATGGCAGCACAGGCGTGAAACAGGTATGCGAGTTGGACAGTTGGTGTGCAGGTTTCGAGAGGTTTGACGAGTGCAACTTGGTGTGCTACCAAAGGGTTTCTACGTGGGAAAGAGGACAGAAAGCAACTGGATGGAAGCAGCGGTCTTGAAGCTTGACGTGTTGGCAGAGAATGACTGGTTGTTGAGCATCTATGAGCAACGACGTGTGTACGCTTCAATGCCAGCATTGTTGACTATTCCGTTGTGACACTCAAGCCGAATACTGTGGCATTGGAGTAGTTATGTTTGAGGGAGGGTGAGTCGGCAGCAGAATCGACTCGTTTTCGACTGTCTTGGCATGGATCGCTGTCCGCTGGGCTGGCAAGACGCTCTTCCCCCGTCATCACGACCTCCATCTAGCGACGACGTGTAGTATTCTTCCCGACGAGCATTGAGCGCAAAGGGTGAGTTATTTCCCCTGTTCTGTACCCTGGCAAGCTTGCACCCGCCGAAACAGAGCGTCGTACGAGCCTCCAGCCTGTGACCAAGACCTCCCACTGACCATCGTCGTCCTCCAGCAAAGTACTTGGCCCTCGATTATCCAACATCGCCATCGCTCGCTATCTACCAACGACATTGTCGCTCATACTCGCTCCAAAAGCACCGCCTGTACACAAGAGATCCCGGCGCCGACTCCTCGTTCGACCTTCTTCCCGTCTTGCACTGCTCGTACTCGCCCCGAACACGTCGCGAAGCTCCACCGACAGCGCGCCCTCCGCCCACCCTCCCGCCGCCGCTCTCGCCCAGCCAATCCAGCAGCGGCTGGCCTTTTGATACGGGGATTGGTTCAATGTTGAAGAAAAGAAGAAGCCGTCGCCCGTCTCTCGTCACCGCCTCCCTCCATTCCTAGATGGCCGATGGTGCCTTTCGGTTCCAAGGAGCCGGCCAGTATTTCTACCAACCACAGTCGCAGCGCCAGCTACAGACTCGTCACGGCTCGCCCATCACCACCTCTCAGCGCATTCCCTTCCACACTCAAGACACTCCCTCGCCCAACCGCTCACCTGGCGCCAACTCGCCTGCCTTCAATACCATGTTTAATCAACATGGCATCCTCAACGGCAACAGTCACCAGCGCTTCCAGATGCACATGAACATGACCAAGCAGTTCGGCCAGCAACAACAATCGCAGCAGAATCTGCAGACCCACCACCAAAACCAAGCCCACTCTCAACAGCAGCAGCAACCCCACCATGCCCAGCACCAACACCACCACGATGCCTTTGCCTCTCACTCGCACAACCTCTCGAGTTCGACTCCTCACTTCACTCCCAGCCACATGCAGAGCCAAACGCCGCTTAGCACGCACAGCCAACTGAGCAAGCCTAGTACCGAACACTGGCAGGAGCAACAGCGTCTGGCTCAAGTTTCGCGTGACGCTACGCAGCCCCACTACTACGCCAGGAATGCCCATGTCGCCAGCCGGCAGGCTATCGCCCAGCTGGGCCCCGGTGCTAGGAAGACCGAGGAGAACAAGGAAGAGCGCGGGAGGAGAATGCCGTACCATGATGAGAAGCACGCTTTCACTGCCATCGACTTTGGTGGCCAGGGTCTGCGTGCACTTACCGACAATCTCTTCAAATACTACTTCCTCGAGAAGCTCTACGTTAATCAGAACAAGCTCAACTGGCTGGTACCCGAGATTGGCATGCTGCGCAGGCTTACTTTCCTCGACCTCTCGCAAAACGATCTCTCAACTGTTCCGCCCGAGATTGGTATGCTCACAAACCTTCGCACTCTCCTGCTTATCGACAACAACCTCGTGGATCTACCTAGCGAGTTGGGCTACCTCTATCAGTTGGAAACTCTCGGTCTCGAGGGCAATCCTCTGAATGAAAACATCAAAGACATCATCGCCGAGTCTGGCACAGGAGAACTGATCCGCACTCTTCGTGAGCATGCTCAGGGTCCTGAACCGCCTAACGAGCGTGACTGGATCATCCTCGATGAGACACCTGCCGAACAGCAAGAAAGATTCCTGGTCTACAGTCACAACATCCTGTGTGATAAGTACACCACCGAAGCTCAATACGGCTACGCCCCTTCGCATGCCCTCTTGTGGGAGAACCGCAGAGAGGTCCTCCTGGGCGAAATAAGACAACGCCGAGCCGACATTATCTGTCTACAAGAGATTGATGCCGAAAGCTTCAACGAATACTTCCGCCCTCAACTCGCACACGATGATTACAGAGGAATGTTTTGGCAAAAGTCTCGTGCTCATACTATGTCAGAGAAGAACGCCAAATTGGTCGACGGTTGTGCCACTTTCTACAACAATACCAAGTACATTTTGCTTGACAAGCAAGTCGTCGAGTTTGGACGGACGGCTATTAACCGTCCCGACATGAAGGGCGAGCACGACATCTTCAACCGTGTCATGACTCGTGACGATATAGCAACCGTCGCCTTCCTCGAGAGTCGCCAAACTGGTGCTCGTCAAATGGTAGTCAACCTTCACTTGTTCTGGGACCCGCAATTCAAGGACGTCAAGGTTGTCCAAGTTGCCATTTTGCTGGAGCAGCTTAATCGTCTGAGCAGAGAGTACGCCAAGTGGCCCGCACTCAAGGACAAGGAACTGTTCCGTTACGCAAACGGTGATGAGGTGGACGGAGAACCTGTCGAGAAAGCACCGCCTGCACCTTCGCAAGAATATGCTTCCAACACTGACATTCCGCTCATTATATGTGGCGATTTCAACAGTACTTCGGAGAGTGGTGTCTACGACTTGTTGGCCCACGGCTCGCTCTCATCCTCGCATGACGACTTGGCAGGACGCAAGTACGGAAACTTTACAAAGGAGGGTATGACCCATCCTTTCAGCTTGAAGTCGTCGTACTCTCATATTGGCGAGCTCGAGTTTACCAATTACACGCCTACGTTTGTTGGCTGCATCGACTATATTTGGTACTCGACCAACGCGCTAGGCGTTACCGGCGTCCTGGGAGAGATTGACAAGCAATACCTCAGCCGAGTTCCTGGATTCCCTCACATCTACCATCCCTCTGACCACATTGCTCTTTTGGCCGAATTCTCGGTAAAGGTCAAGAAGGAATCAAAGAGATCGGAAGCAGATTTCGGGCATGGTTCGAACGATCACAGACACCGATAATCCATGACACATCACGAGTGCTTCAACAATGACTATACAACACGCAAAAACTCATATATTCTACGCATGAAGGAATGGAATGGGGATGGAGGAGCTTGTAAGGAGTCTTAAGTCTGTTGTTTTTCTCTCTTGGAAACGAGGCGCTTTCGAATCAGGACGGGACTGCTATTGAGGCACATTTGCAACTGGGATGAGGCGGGTTTTCCTTAGCAGATCTTACCAGTTGACGGAAGGGCAAGGTCTCCTGGTGATCGACGGGGGGAGATGGATCAAGGGGCAATCTTTGACACGTTTTTTTGTGGTTTTTTCTCTTTCTCGGGTGTTCACTTCTTTTCAAGTTGCGTTTTTTTCCTTCCTGGACCTACTTCTCCCTCTTTCTCTTTCTGTTTGATGACTACGTGTTAGAGAACTGTCGTGCGAGACAGGGAAAGGATGAACCACCACTATGTTTGATTCATCATCCTGCTCGATGTGTATTGCTGCCCTGCAAAACGTCATGTATGAACTGATGGGTGTGGACATGATCGATGTATCTGTAAGTGCATGGACATGTGTCTCAATAGAGTGTGTGTATAGAACATGATATCTTATAGCAGCATAGCGAGCAGTGTTTTACTTTATTTTGGCATGACCAACACATTCGATTGTTTCGCGACATTCCGAATCACTCGATGCTTGACTGTTCAAGTTGTAGTTGGCTGTAATGAGAGGAGAGTGCTGTTCCTTATGTTTCGATAGTATGAGGATTGAGCATCGAAGTAAGCAACGAGAAGACGAAATCCATAAGACGACTTGTATGAGACACAGAACTATATAGAACCTGTTGTCACTACTGCTTTATTTAGATGTATGCCTTTCCAGAGTTACTATATGCTTAAGAAATGGTATAGACAGTAGTGGTGGGTGTATATTGTTGCAAGGTGTCGAAGATATATGTGTGACAGGGTGATAGCCAAAGCATCCAGCTTACACAAAGTGGCACAAAGGATTGTGCACAAAGCAATACCCAACGGGCTTCCAAGTCACCATCAGCGCGCTTGGACGATGGAAGTCGGTGACCCCCGCTTGCATCATGCGTGACCTGTGTGGATAGCTAGGGCTGCCGCGAGCAGCAGGCAACGCACCCAACAGGTCGTTCGTCGTGTCCACCACTCATTCGAATAAGTTGGTGTTGCAAATCACTCCAGCAGAGTTCAAGCCAGCAGCTCGAAGCAGTCAGCATACGCCGTACTCGACACATCATAGATAAGGCCAGTGTCGGTCTTGGACTTGTGACTTCCTCCCTTCGTCTTGATTTTGTCGCTCTCATTCGTTCGACGTCAGCTCTGACCTCGTTCGATCCTTCTCCCTCTGTGACGTTCTGACCTCTTGCCTGACCTTCACTCACTCGCCGGTTTACCAACTCACTTGATTCGACCTTGATTCGACCTTGATTCGACCTTGATTCGACCTTGATCGTTGCTCTTACATCCCCTGTCGGGACCGTCACCCACTACAGCTCACCAAAGAAATCATGGCTACCAAAGCTCACTGTGCCTACTGTTTCGAATCGCTCGTTGCCAGCTTCGAAGAACGACAACCATTATCTCTATCCCAAGTCGAACAGCTGTGGACCGAACAACCTGGAAGGGAAGAGGAGGACGTTGCAACAAACCTTGACGGCGAAGATGACGAGACAGAGCCAAACACGTCTCGTGTACCCGCCATTTCACGCCTCCTCAACAGCGACACTCCCACTTCCAACTCGTCCTCGTCGAGCTTGACATCACGCTCTACCTCGACCCAAGCCTCGACATCCTCCAGCCGCACATCTCTATCCTCTCGCTCCAACATCTCACCCTCGGACTCATACCCCCTCTTCGTAACTTGGAACACAATCTCGCCACGCAGCGGTCAAAAGTCCCTGCGCGGCTGCATCGGCACCTTTGCACCTCAACCTCTAGAAAAAGGGCTCGCTGATTACGCCTTGACCTCTGCCTTTGAAGATTCTCGCTTCCCACCTATTGCTTCGTCTCAACTTCCACAATTACAGTGTTGTGTTACGCTACTGACCAACTTCAGCAACCCTAGCCGCGATATCATGGCGTGGGAGGTGGGTAAGCATGGTATCAGGATTAGCTTCTCCTACCATGGTAGAAAACTGGGAGCCACATATCTGCCTGATGTGGCTAGAGAGCAAGGCTGGACAAAAGAGGAAGCTTTGGTCAGTCTGATGAGAAAGGCTGGTTGGTCGGGCAGGAAGGATGAGTGGAGGAAAGTTGCCGCCGGTATGGAGTTGGTTACCTACGAAGGCAAGAAGGTGGACTTGGAGTATGCCGAGTTCAAGGAGTGGAGCGACAAGGTCAAGGCATGAGGATACATGTGCTGACGACCAATTAAGCGACTCGTCTCTTCCTTATGATTACGACACGGCGTTTGCGGAATGGCCTTGTGGGCGTTCATACTTTTCTTCTTACTAGTGACAGAACTGAGATCTTCTCTACTCTCCTCGTATCTCTTTCTGTTCTGTGTCGGCAGATGGAGTTTTTTCTTCTCCTTGAATCGTGTTGAGGCCGATGAGACTTGCTCTATCCGCTTACCCTTTCCCATAGCGATCAACACCGTCTTGTCTTTCCCATAGCGATTTGCTGTTACACAATCCCACACGCTACCACGCTTTCCAACCAAAAAGAATGCCAAATCTCCGATATCGTCACTTTTTGTAGATAGCGAGGTCTCCAGTAAAAATACAAAAAGGGAATAACATTTTCCTCACGTGGAAAGTGTCTTTTTCGTTTTTTTTTTTTTTGAATCATCTCTGTTCTTCCGACCATTTCTTTGCTGCATCACACATCCTGTTCCCGACTTTACCTATATCGACCCCAATCTCGATTTGATTTGATAGCGCACTATCATGTCTACCACCACCAACCACGACCAAACAAGATACAAATTCTGCTATTTTGTACCTCCGTCGTCTCTCGTCAAGACGAAAAATGCAATTTTTTCTACAAACCTGGCTGGTGGGTTTTCGTCCTTGACGGATGCTTCACCGGTTCTGTATACCAATGTGGTAAGGGGTCACTGCACTCCTCTTACATGATATAAATACAAGTGAAATGATCCATGTACTGATATGTACAATCTTTCGATTTGTAGTGCTGGCAAACAAGTGGGACTGGTCAATTCATCCCTGGTCCGGATAGTATTCCTGATATTGGAGAAAGAGGAAAGCTGGAGGTGTTGGAGGAGGTTAGAGTCGAGATGCAGGTGCAAGGAAGAGAGAATGTCAAGAAGGTTGTCGAAGTATTGAAGGAGTAAGTTTCGAGTCATCTGATGAAACAAAGAGAGTGTGTGCTGATGCTGGTATAACAGGAGTCATCCCTACGAGATTCCTGTCTACGAGGTCTACAAGATGGAGAACTTTTAGACATACACCACCTCAAACATCAACTCATATCACAGCTCAGAGATCACACGAGAAGTACACAAGTATTAAGAACAAACAAAGTCGTCAATACACGAGCATCCGAGCTCAAGTGCTGTATGGTACAATGCCTCCAAGGCTCCCAACTCCTAAAACCCAAAGCCGAAACAAATGAAAAAGTCATCTCAGGGAAAAGAATCCAGCTGCTTGGCAGGAGTCATGGGTATCACATCTCCATCTCTCTACTTCTTCTAGTGCAAGCAGATGAAGCTTGTCGCCATGTCGTCAAAGGTAACGTTGCGCAAGTCCGAGATACCTGGGTAGCTGGCGGACCTGTAAGGCATGGAGTCGTTACACGAACCCTGCATCAACAAGCATGTTGCACCTTCATCAGGTCCGAATGACGATACCTTCTTGCTGAGGGTTTCGGGCAAGATGACACAGGTGTCGAAGGGTTGCTTGAGGTATTGGCAATCGCCAGTGAAGTTGGCACCAGTGCAGGCGTAGACCTATCAAGAAGATTTTAGATGAGAGCTCTCAAACTTTGGATGATGAGTATGTGCAGATTCAAGCTTTCGGTGGATGACCCCATTGAGCTCCAAATCATGGTGCATGTCGACAGCGTTCCAGCATGTGGAGCTGGGCATGATGGGTGGTAAATGATGATGGTGATGACATTGCAGAGGAAGAGAAGACGACACTTACATCGCCAGCGTCACGAGCCATGGGTTGAGTGAGGTAGCCAGGCTTGGTAGGGAATGCGGTGGCAGCTGCTGCGAAGAGCGAGAAGATGGCCGTGAAGAACTGCATGATGTTTTGGGATAGTTGTGTTGATGGGATGTGTGGGCGGCGATGAGGATCTTGGTTGTTCTCGATGTTCTTGAGAGGGGGTATTTGCTGTTGATGGGTACTCGATAAAGTGGTATCTGATGATGGAGAAGAGTAATTGATGGTTGAATGCTTTGATGATGGATGCAAAGATGTTGTTGTGGTTGAAAGCAACAAAAGAGGACAGTCGTCTGGTTTTGTTGAAGAACAAGACGGTCGTGCAAAGCAGGAAGTAGCATCACATGTCATCATCAGGGTCGGGGTGGTTCCTTCTCACGTTGATGGACAGGAACGATCAACAAATCAAGCGTATGTGCCCAGGCAGAGGGAAAGTCCACCCCTGTTCATCACAACCTCTTCAAGCTGCTAGAGGCCATGATCTGCAGTCTTGGTACCTGCCTCGTTGTTTTACGATCCAACTGCCAAGCCATATCGTCCCTTTGCATATAGTCGTCTGATTTGAGGCACTCTCAAACCTCCTGAACTGAGATTGATGTGTTGTACATATTGCAAAGCAATGTAGACAAAGAGGATGTCGTGCAAAAGGGCGAGAAGAATCCGACTTGGCGACACGCGTTGGTGGTTGGAGAAGCTTGCTGATCATTTCCAGCCTCCCCGCGAGTCATCCTCTGAAACACTATTCTTGTTATGGCAGTTCCTAACGTCTACCCATGACGGTGCCGTGCTTTTGTATGACATCGGTGACGGGTTGGTGGGTGAGTCCAATGGTCACATGGACTTTGGTCCGGCCGAAATTAATCAATCAAGGCATGTTCGGTCACTTCTTTTGAGCCGTTGTTGTCTAACCATGTTATCGCACGAACACAGGGTTGTGAATTGAGATGTAACTGATCTATAGGATTGTTTGTCCTGGATGCACGTTGACTACAACTCAGATTCCGACTGCCTTCAAAATTTCCTCGACACCGCTCTTGGGGCTACCTGGCACGACGTCCTTCCAGATGCCATCTTTGATGCGTTTTCCCGTGTCCAGGACGCTCCAGTTCGGACTGTGCTCTGCCTTTAGCCACTTGAAATCATCAACCTGGTCATACAGGTTCTGAGTGTCTTTGTCCTTTTCTGTGGCCTGATTTTGATCATTAGCACAGGCATCTATCACGACCCTTGCAGAGTCTTGTGTGACGGAGAAGAAGTGGAAGTACACTTACATAACAGTCAGGCATCTCTGCAAACTCGACATCCTTGCAATCTTCAATGATTGGTCTGCTTTTGCACAGCATATAGACCTTGACATTCTTACTCTCGTGCATGCGGAATTGTCTCGTTGCTATAACCAAAACCGAGTCCTTGACATCTGTGATGTGGACAGCACCGTCAACATGCCCGCAAACTATAAGTGAACCCTTGATGTTTTTCAAGGTCAGAGTAGCAAAGGCAGAAGCAGCGGAGATGCTCATATCAATCACGCTATCGCGGATGTTGGTGACCGTACCAGAAGTCCCGGATGTTGCGTGTGTGGCCGACGAAGGGAGCATGATGTGAATTCTGTTGTGGTTGGAGATGTGTATCTTGTCGGCTTTCAAGAAGGAGAGCTTCCGTACACCCTCGGTGATCCCACTCGAGGCATCGGGGTTGGACTCAGCAGGCGTGAACTCTTCGGCAGCGGGTCCATTTGCAGGCGTTTGAGGCATGGTCAATGGCGTCGTTGCAAAAGAAGAGACCTCTGATGAAAGATCACTGTTCGGTTGGAGAAGACGCTTCTTCGCCGCCAATTCTGCTGCATCGTTGATAGAGATTGCAGAAGCGTTCTTTTTTCTGAAAGAGAACTTTGGCTTGGGTGCCGCCTGAGCCCGCGTTTTTTGCAGTTTCTCTGATAGTGCTTTGATCGCCTGTTCAAGGTTTAGTATTAATATTCCGGCAAAGTCTGATCGATCAGTGGCCGACCTCGCTGTACGTTCTCTGATCGTGTGCTGGGAGGGAACCGGATATGTCCTTGACGTCATTCGAGAGTCTCGATATACCGGCTAGACAGTGGTCGATGGCATCTGCTCGTTCGCCGCCAGAAGTCCCATGGTCTTGTATAATCTGCATTTGCTCCTGCAGTGCTGGACTCCAGGATGCATGGGTCAGCAGAGAAATCCTGTACTGGTCGCTATGGAAGAAAAGCAGAGCACGCACCGGCAACTTCGGTCTGGAAATGTCGGAAGAAACGTTCTTGTTCACTCATCTCGAGGCTCTGTGGTTGGGTGATAGTAATGGCAGTCATAGAGAAGATGGTGGTAGTGGGCGTGTCTGTGGAAAAAGGATTGTGTCAGAAGAGATTGTCAAAGAGCAGAAAACGCTCAGAAGAGAAGAGATATGAGAGTTATAGGTGCACTAGATCGCTGGACGGCACATGAACACAGCAGCTGAATCCTGATGTCACCAACTCTGGTATGTAGAGTTGTACTAGACGTCTTGGTCGAACGAACAAACCCCCGCGGAGAGTTTAGCCAGACATTCTTCCACAGAGTCTCGTGAGAGCGGTGTGGCATGCATGTGCTGTGTAAGGAATACCTGTTGACCTTACCTGCCTATTTGTTAGGACATGAGCACTACGCAGATCTCGTGATGCGCATGAGCGGTTGTTGTGTTCGTGCCTCTTTGGTTGCTGATCGCTTCGTCCCCCACTTCGATCGTGGATGCGGGGCTGGAGAAGTGGAAGCGGGAGGCACGCTTCCGCAAAACTGTCGTGGCACGAGAGGCACAAACGATGTCACGAATCTGCTATGGAGCCCTGAGCGGATACTACGATAGTTCAACAAGATGCAAGAGAGTGACGAATACGGGAACAGTAACATGACATGTGGTCAAAAGGTTCTCAGGTTCAGACAGGCGTCTATCATAAATGGCCAACGAGAGGTCCTCAGTACTTATCAACTGCTCTGTCACAGCTTTTGACTAAAGCTCCTGTATGCAAACGTGATGTGGGTTTCAAACCACTTCTGGTTCTGGCCCGCAAGCTCCTCACGTCTAACTCAATGCCTGGAATGTGGTAGCTGTGTCGTGCTTCATCAACCAAAGCAAGTGTGGGTCGAATGTTGAACAGAGGAAACAATAGCGTGAAAGGTATCTACAAATGTCGAACGTCTAAGAAGAAGCAGCTGATGGCACCTCGATGCCGTAGTTTTGCTGAAGTCTCTCTGCTCTTCTCTCCTGGTAACCGGGTCCAAAGATTCCTGCAGTTGTCAGTATACATTTCTTTGTGGTAGAGGCAAGATATCCATACCGCGTCCCTCACCAATCTGCTCGAGTGTCTCCTCCATTGGTCTCCTTCTGTTCTTGCGAACGTATTCTTTTCGGGCCACTTCGTCGACTGTGGGATCAATTTCGTAGCCGGTGATCTTGCCACCGGCGTACTGCCAGGTACCGAGGACAACAGCAAGGGCGGTTCCGTAACCAGCGACGGCGGGAGCGGTGCGGACTGTGTGGAGCTTAGCGATTGCGTAGGTGGGTCAATTGAAGTCGAGGATGGCATACATCTGAGGCCGAGCATGGAGCCGCCGGTAAGACCACCCCAGAAAGAGTTCCAGGCATCGTCGCGTTGTCTAAGGTTGGCCGAGGCGCATCTGGTGAATTCGTAGGCAGCTCCCATGGCACCTGAAGGCTTGTCAGCTCACTTGAGCGCGCGCGGATGCAGAAGAACAGCATACCGTAGACGGCGGTAGTGCCACCAAACTTGGTGAAGGCGCCCATAGAGCCATAGTTTTGCTTGGTGAGGGTGTTTTGGATGGTCGAGACGAAAAGACCAGCGCCGGTGGTGATCATGCCGGCCTTGATTGCGGAGCCCAGGGCATCCTTGGGGCGGTAGGGCTGCTCCTCTTGTGCGGCCATGGTGGAGTTGATCGAGTACGTCGTTGGCGGGAGAATTGACGAGCTCGATTCGAGATGATGCTGTCGCTGCCGCCGGCTCGCATGAGGTCGCGCTTTCCGGTCTTGGCGCTCGCTGCTGACCTTTGGCGCCAACAGCGGAAGTGGCTGAGGGTTGTGGCTGGTGACTTCCCACGTTCCGCATAGGCTTCGCTGACGTATGCCGTACCTTCCATGTGAATGTGCGAGACAGCAGCGACTGGGCCAAATCTTGTGATTGCCTAACACAACTTCTTGTAGGAAATCATCCTTACGACCTCATCTTGAAATTTCTCTTTGTCTGTTGAGCCCTTCTCCGGCCAACCCTTGTCTCTATACCACAGAGTCTCGGCGACTCTGTCAAGGCCATGCCTTCCCGGGCTTCGCAACCTGGTACGCATACCATACCAGCCGTCTTTCAGTTATGCTTCGACACAGACCCGCTAACCACACTCTCGCGACAGGTAAGACTGCGCCCAAGTTCCTCCATGACCTCCTTCGACTCGACCCTCAAGCCATCGGCCTGAACCACCGAAACATCCTTCTCGACAATCCTCCGCAATTCGATGGCAACGCTCGCTCAGGTCCACCCTTGGTCTTGGACAGAGGCAGCTGCAAGCATGAATACTACTCGCACATAGCACGTTGCAACTTGCCGCGTATCGATGAGTCCGCACAACAGGATACTCGCTGGAATGTCGCCGCTTGCTGCAGGAAATGTCGCCTCTATCTCACTCTCTCCATCGACTACCCGGAAACTGGCTGCAAACGACCATGTCCCAACAGAGATTACCCACTCCACCACCTTCGTCACACTACGACATCCACCGACCCGTCACAAGTCGGCTACCACTTTGGGTGCTCCAATCTCGCCTGTCAAGCACACGTGCACGTTACCTACCAGAGACCCGTCTTGACCAAAGAAGACATCCTAGTTCTCACCGATCCTCAAGCTCTGACTCGACGTTACGAGCACGTCCTCGAGGCTACTCCGGACCGTGAGGGTGTGCGTCTGGCCACTCCTCAGGAAGTCTTTACCCGCTTCAAGAGATATGTTTCGGATTCCCTGCTTGAGGAAAATGCTAGACGTAGCTTCCCTGCAAGAAATAAGAGATTCATGGAAGCCTTTGGAACAGATTGCGACTTGTTACTCTACCGTATAGGGTTCAAGAAAGACAAGGACCAACATGGCGAGGATCAATGGAAGCTGCCTTCGCCGAAATCAGTTGATGATCCGGACCTGTTGCGTCTTATGCTCGAGAGATTGGTCATTGAGTTGCAGTACCTGATCGACGAGTATTGCGCAAGTCACGCAACTCCCAATCCTTCGCGGCCGGCGTATCAGGATGCGAAATTGGATCTCGCTCGTACCCTGAGCGCACAGAGCTGTATGATAAATACTCCGTGTTTGGTTGTGTATCGTACTGATTATTGGCAGATGACAAAGTCCCTGGGCGTAATCTGGATCCAACCGAAGAGGACTATCCGTGAGTTTACATCAATCTAGGCCATATCAAAGACACATGCTTACTTTCCGAAAAGCTGCTTTGCCAGTCTTGGTGCCCTTGGAGATTTCTCAGATCGTCTGATAATCTTCTCCTATGTGAGGCAGGCGGCATGCGATCCCATAGAAGGGCCGTATTACTTTGATTGCCTCCAAGAGCTCGCGACGGGTAGACACAGCGAGCTTCTTATCACCAAGTCAGCCACACTCGCATCAGAGAATGTCTTGAGCAAGAAGGTATCGTGCCTCGAAATAGGAGGCAGTCTCAGATGCTAATGGACCATGCAGGATATCATTCAAGCATACAAAGCTTTAGGTATTGATCCAGATGTGCAAAAGACTATCGACGATGAACAAATAATCGGAATCTACAAATCACGATGGTCAGACAGTAGTGCAACAGGTCAGGCCGACTTGAAGACAGCCTTGAAGACGTTAGGCAATGCCAGAAGCAGTCGCTCAATACTTGACACTGCTGCAGACAGTAAGTGCAGCTTGTTGAGACATGCATCCTGGTCGGCTAACATGCGAAGCCGTGGAAACATATGAACAAGCACTTACATGGCTCGGTGCCGATGCATCTCAAGCAGACGACACAATTGTAGCTCTGTATGGCGTCAAAGTAAGTGAAAAATTTGTTGCGCAAACAATTCTGTCTCTTTCAATCCTTGAGTCTCGCGTGTCAAAGGAGAACGGAGCATTACTGGTGATCCAGTCTCTCTACCATCAGACGGGCTTTCAAGCTTTAGTGTATTTTGATCGTTTGCGCATTCAAACAACGACCCGCGACAAAGCCTTGTGCACTCTTGCTGTCTTCGCGCTTCTCTCGCTTGTTGCTTCACACTTTCTGTTTACCGCCATTACTAACACATGTTTCCAGGTCAATGACTGTTACAACGATTCAACGACCAAAGATCTTGCTCGTCGTGCCGTTGGCTTGATTGCTGCGCACCGCAAAAGCGAGATTTTGCAAAGTTGGCTTGCTACTGGTGAAATGACTTCGCAAACAATGGGTCTCCAAGAAGCGTGCAAACACCTGGAGATCGACAATCTCGACGAGGTCGACCCAAGCATGATTGAATACCAGTTCGACCTTGTCAGAGAGGGAAAACCTGGAGCAACAACTGACAAGGCTATCGCCGTCGTTCGCAAAGCTATGGATGAACGACAGTCCGGACAGCAGCCTACACAGAGCTGGCCTGTCGGGCTGATCAGCCACGGAAACACTTGCTATCTCAACAGTCTCCTCCAGTACTACTTCACCATCAAACCTCTGAGAGAGCTGGTACTCGATTTCGACAAGTTCAAGTACGATTTAGCAACTCAAGGCGCAAAAGCCGAGCGAGTTGGAAACCTTCATCGTCCCGAGTATGAGATCGAATCGTTCCAAAGCCTTACTAACGATCTTCAACACCTCTTCGAGCGCATGATCAAAGATCGTGGAACAGCTGTCAAGCCTGAAGCAGATCTGGTCTGTCGAGCTTTCTTGAAGCCCACCGGCCCTGAAGCAGATACAGCAGGCTCGCAACAGGACGAGGGTGTAGACGTTAACATGACTTCCACCGAGAACGAAAATCTCCCTGCTGACGTGGCAGCCCCCGGAAACGCAGATGACTCCTCGACGATCTCTCAAACCAGCTCAACTACACTTCAAGGCAACGCTGTGCTTACTCCGCCAGTCACCCCTAAAGTCGAGAAAGAGGGCGAACTTCTCGCCCCGCCGTTGCCGCCTAGAAGGCCTGCAACCCCATCTCAACAAACCAAAACCAATCTGCAGAAGGCAGAAGAAGCTGCCAGACAGCAGCAAGATGTCGCAGAAGTTATGGAGGAGTTACTGACAAGGTTGAGAGCCTCAATCAAGCCGCTCGGCAAAGACCCTCAGGGCGAACAATTGGACCAGCTTCGAGAGTACGTGTCTTTCTCGTCTGTCTAGAACAATTTACTGACTGACTGCTTGTAGCATCTTCAACATGCGCGTTACTGATACGATAATTTCGGAAGGCGAGCAACCTTCAACAAAGGAAGATGATTTCACCAACTTGATGCTCCTGCCACCTTATGAGCCTACCGACATCTACTCTGCTCTCAGTCGAGTTCTTGATCTACACCCGGAACCAGAAGCTAGCAAGCCGGTCAACGTGTACAAAACCTTGAGGTCGTTCCCACCGATTCTTCAAATCAGCATCAATCGCATCCGTTTGGATCGTGAAGGCAAACCAGTCAAGAGTGTTGATCGCATAAGACTCGAAGAGACCCTATACATGGATCGCTATTCAGACGATGAGGCCGTACTTTCCAGGCGCAAACAATGCTGGGAGTGGAGAAGACGTTTGCACAGCCTACAAGCCGAGAAAGAGATCATACAGAAGACAGCCGTCGGTATTGATGGTCCGTCTGCGCTCGATGCTGTGAGTGATTGGCTGTCTAACCTGTCTGAATCGAACCCAATTCTTTCGGAAGCTGGAGTTGACCCGATCGAAGTGCCTGAGTCACTCTCATCGGATCTCAAGCAAGAGAGGGATGTCCAGCGTGCGCGCCTCCCAATCATCGACCAGGAAGTACGAGAGCTGGAAGACAACATTACAAAGCAGTTCTCTGGACCTGAGTTCGAGAAGCTCAGATACCGCCTTCATGCCGTCTTCTTCCATCGCGGTAGCACTGGTCATGGCCACTATTGGACTGACATCTACGACGCTCAAAACAACATCTGGCGTAAATACAACGACGAGCATGTTGAGCCGATCAACACGCTCGACGAAATACTCAACGCGGAAACCTGGCAGCATGGTACACCCACATACGCTGTATACGTTCGAGATGACACCAAGGAGCAATATGTCGAGCCACTATGTCGTGACGTCGAAGAAGTAGCTGACGAGCCAATGCCCGATGCAACTACTTCGTTCCAGCCAATGCCTGATGCGACTCCATTCGACCTGGCATCTACAGCAGTTGGCAACATCAAAGTGGAAGGAGACTGGGACAAGCTTGACGAACCGGTACAAGAGATCAACTGGTAGGCGTGGTGAAGAAATTCAGAGCAGTCTACTCACTGCTTTTCTTCGTAGACGACGACCACACCTCCCGCAGACGGCAGTCGATTGAACCAAAAAGGCGCGGTTACCAAGCCCGAGCAGAAACCTAAGAAGAAAACGCTTCGCACGTATGGAGGAGGATTTCGTCGCTGGGGACAGTAGTACAAGCGGCTGAAAGAGAAGACGATCGCTCGAAAGGAATGGTTTTTGAAGCGCAAGGATGGTATGCTGCATCCTTCAAAGGGTTAGTGCATGGCGAAGGAGAAACAAACGTTTGCTTGGGGATGTTTTCATGATAGAATTGCTGTCTCACAAGATGGGCTTGTTACTGCATCGAAAGCGATTAGCATTACTGTACCATCACTAATATCGAATTGCTCGACATCTTCATACCTTTGTCCTTTTCTGAATTATGGTTTCCATCTTCAGTCCCTCGTAGTCAATTGATATGTGGTTGATGCGATACATGACGCTTCTGATAGCAAGAACCTGTCCGAGAGAGAGGTCATGCCAAAAGGGGTCTCAATATACATCGTACGTCTCTATTTCCCCTTGAAGACAGGCGGTCTCTTCTCACCAAACGCCTTGAGAGCCTCGATTCTATCTTGTGTAACCAAGACACGCTCGTAAGCCAGGTTCTCAGCCTCCTCACCAGCACCCCAGCTATTTACTGCTTGGAGTGCAGCTCTTGTAGCCACGGGCCCACCTTCACAGACATCTCTTGCCAAAGCGACGGCTTGTGTGAGCACCAACTCTCTCTCTTTTGTCTTGTCACCTTGGACCTCGTCTACTTCGACCAGTCGATCGCATAGACCCATAAAGTAGGCTTCGGCTGCTGTGACTCTTCTGCCCGTCAAGATCATGTCTCTGGCCCTTGCGGTGCCGATCAGGGATGGTAGGCGGAAAGTTCCTCCTGCGCCGGGGATGATTGCCAGTCTTGTTTCTGGCAGTGCGACGGTGGATGTGGAGCCAAAGACGCGAAAGGTCGTTGTGAGGGCGAGTTCTAGACCGCCGCCGAATGCGACAGAGGAGATTGCAGAGATGGTGGGGATGGGAAGGAGGGAGAGGCGGGTAAAGGTGTCGCGGAGGAGGGTGAGGAAGTGTTTTGTCCTATATTCTGATCAGTACATGTCTGTTGAGAAAGACTACAAGGGACAAGACTTACTCGTCTCCACTCATGGTCAATCTCTCCTTCAAGTCTGCACCAGCACAGAATGCCTGATCAGACTCGGAGGCCAGGATAAGCGCTCTTGTTGGACCATCTCCGGGCTCATTGCTGATTTCCTCGACTTGTTGGCGCAGCTCCGAGAGTAGTTGTTTGGAGATTGCGTTTCTGGCGGTAGGGCGATTGAGAGAGAGGATGCGTATGTTGCCGGCGTGTGGTGCGGGTACTCGGGTGATTTTTATTGTTGATGTAGGAGTGCTGTATAGGCGGGCGTTGTAGAGAGACGGTTTGAGAAGGATAGGTACCCGGCGGGTAGAGATTCGGATAGGCATTGTGATTGTGGGATGTACAAGGACTCGGATAGTCGTCTCCGATGGTCTGTTAATGGCTTGTGTTCTTTGTATGGCCAGATCAATGGAAGGGCGTCATGCGGGGGAAGCTCCTTCCTCCGAGGTTCATCAAATTGGCGGTCACCCTGGCACATCTCAAACTTCACCTGCCTGATCAAAAAAGTCTACTGCTGTCCTCATATCACACCTGTGTCTGCGCAATGTGGAGCTCATGAAGATGCATTCGAAGATGATGGGCTTCGATTGTCTACATGCCTGGCCCTTCGGACGCCTGAATTCTATCGACAAATCATGTTGGCCGACCTGCAAGCCACCTGCATGAGCCTTGCAAGCAAGGCTCAGCTGTGCCGATGATGGGTGTGCGTGAATACTTGTATCAGGTCGTCGCCCTGTTTGATGATGCAGCATCAACCTTCGTTGCCAGCAGAGAGAATGTCAGATCCGAAAGAGTACACTGTCGGTTGGATTTGTGCCTTATCTACCGAGCATACTGCAGCATGCCTTTTCCTCGATGAAGAATACGGTCAGCCGGACCCAGACCATATCGCAGCCGGCGATACCAATGCATACACACTCGGGGTGATGGCGAACCACAAAATTGTCATCGCCGTACTACCACATGGAGAGTACGGCACAACTACTGCGGCCACCGTAGCTACGAACATACTCCGGAGTTTTCCTAACATCAGAGTTGGCTGAATGGTAGGCATTGGTGGCGGCGCTCTAACTTCTAAGAACGACATCCGGCTTGGGGATGTCGTTGTCAGTAGCCCCAAAGACGGCAAAGGCAGCGTCTATCAGTACGACTAGGGCAAGTTGATTTAAGATCGCGACTTTGAGCCTACTGGCCACCTCAATCAGCCTCCATCAGCGGTCCTCACCGCCATGACTCTACTGGCGAGCACGTGTGACAGGAAAGGAAACCGGATCGGCGAGACAGTGAGCGCCATTCTTGAAGGGAATCGCAGACTCAAGAAAAAGTATGGCCGTCCCACTGCTGATACTCTTTACGCGTCGAAGATTGTACACCCAAGGGACGACAACGGCCGATGATGTGAAGAGGTTTGCGAAACACAGCCATCCAGCATCATACACCGATCTCCAAGACAGGAAGACGAAGATAGCCAAATCGTTCACTTTGGTATCATCGCTTCTGGCAACTCGCTGATGAAAGATGCACATGTTAGAGATTCTCTGGCAAGCAAAGGAGTGTTATGCTTTGAGATGGAGGCGGCTGCACTCATGAACCAGTTTCCGTGCCTAGTCGTTCGTGGCATCTGCGATTACAGTGACTCGCATAAGAACAAGGATTGGCAGGGTTATGCCGCGATGACCGCTACTACTTACACCAAAGATCTCCTCAGAATCATGCTGCCTAAGAAGGTGGAGAACGAAGAGAGCCTTGCCAATGTTCTCGAAGGCCGTTAGTACTAGTTCCATGCTGTAGGCTACAAAGAATACTCCTGACGTCTGATGCAACACAGTTTCCGAGAAGGTCACATCCATCCAAGCCAGCTTTGAGAGCTCTCGAGAGCAGCAGCAAACAGAGCGTCTTCGAACATGGCTGTCGCCATCAAATTCTTCAATCAATATTCAACAGGCTCTGGAACGGCGTCATCCAGACACATGTCGATGGTTACTTGATAGCGATGATTACCGGTCCTGGCGGAAGAAGCCGAGCTCACTCTTCTGGCTACATGGCTTGTCTGGTTGTGGTAAGACTATTCTTGCCTCATCTGTCATAAACCAGTTAAGTCCGAGGAACCAAAGGCTGTACTCGCGTTCTACTACTTCGATGTCAATAGTGGAGACAGAAGAGACGTAGCTCAAATGCTGCGCTCTCTACTCTTCCAGCTTTGCTCGAAACACTCGGCGACAAGAGAAATGTTGCAGACGTTCTATGTGCAATGTGACAAAGGTACCAGGCAACCTACCACAAAGCAACTTTTCGGACAATTTGCAAGTATCCTGGGCCAAATCGATGAAGTTGCTGTCATAGTTGATGGCCTCGATGAGTGTGACTCTCCTAATGATGTTGTATCATGGCTCGAGGACCTGATTCAGACGAACCACGATAGCTTGCACCTATCTGTGACATCGCGAAAACAAGCCGCGTTGAGCACAGCGATTGACGAGTGGCCCAAACGAGACCAGACCCATGCCATTCGGCTCGATGACATCAACCAAGATATAGCCGATTACATCCACTGCAGAATTTTCGATAGCAAGGAATTTGTGAAATGGGATACTCAGGAAGGTTTGCGGGAACAGGTGAAGAACGCAGTCTTACAGCGAGCCAATGGCATGTAAGTTCGAGTTATATTGGTCTAAAAGCCCCTTAATTGATGGAGACGCAGGTTTCGCTTGGCGGCATGCCAGCTAGACGATTTGAAGAACTGTATAGATCGCCCACGATTGATAGCAGCTCTGCAAGCTCTTCCCACGACACTGCAAGAGATCTATGCACGAGTACTGGCCTCACTAAAAGGCAGCCATTGCTACCAGGAAGCTTTGTTTATGCTGCAATACGTCCTTTGGTCAGGAACACCGCCAACGTTGTCAACGATGGTCGACGCTATCGCTGTTCGGCTGGATGACTCCCATGGGTTCAAGCAGGAGAACCGCCTGTTTGATCTTATGGACGTAGTAGTGCAATGCTCGAGCTTGCTGACCATTGTGGATGTGCATGATCACTACAGTAAATGGCAAGAGATCCATCTCGCTCACTCTTCGGTCAAAGAATATCTCACATCTCAGCACTTGGTACGCCCTTTCGACCAGCTTTTGTCAGAGGTTCACGCCAGAGCGACTATCGCGAAAACCTGCATTAGGTATGCATCTCAGTGGTGGTTGATACCTGACTTTGCGGCAAGCAATAGAAACGCCAACGATACTGCTCAGTATACGAGTCGTCTGAACGACCAGTTCGCTCATTTCCATCTGTTGAACAGACAACATCTGCCACATCTGATGCGACACAGATCGGAAGGGACTTATGATTACAGCAAGATGACGGCGGTGAATGCTAGTCGAGAGACACTGTCACGTTACATTGCTTTTCGCATCAACAATGCTGGGCAATTCTATTGCCGTGGCACTGATTTCCTCTGCTTCATCGCGGCGACGGTACTCAGCCTTGGTCACATTGAATGCTCAAGATTAAGACAGACGTTGAATGCTCACAACGCGTTCGGCCACCTCGTTCATTCACGCCCAAGCGATCGTGGGTTACTGGAACGAACCCTTGATGTTGTTCGAGGCGCCTCTCAAGGTAGCGATGACGGCATTATGTCGCAAATGGTTTTCGTGCTTGAGCAGCTGCTGAGGATCGAGGCGACGGCAGCGAGCGGAGTGAGGTACGGCATTCAAGCGAGCTCCAGTGCTGATGAACACGTAGCATACCACAGTGAAGCGACGGATGATGGTGGATTGCGCCTGCAGATTCCGGCATTTGGTTGTATCAATTTTGGTGTAGAAGGGTGTGAGCCAATCGTCTATCAACAGCCTGATCTGCTCGATGTTTGTGCGGATGGAGGTGGCAGCGAAGAGCTTTCTTCTATGAGTGCCGTGGAAGGCGAGTGGGATATGCAAGGCATTGATCTGGCGCTATTCGAGGGTTTGTTTGGCGATTCAGGCGTCCCAGATGTGGCCTCCTAAACTGAGACACGACACACGAGCGACCTTGATAGGAAGACATTGTGACTGGTATTTATGTTGGCTCTGTGGGTTTGTCTTGGAATGGATGAGCGTCGTCGGGACCGAGTGCCAAGACATTCGGGACCGAGAATTGCACCTCGCGACCGACCTCCTTCCTGCATCTTCATGCATTAATGAGATTCCTTCCTCTCATCGTGACTTCCTGATAGATAAACCATCCTGAATGTCGTTACCAGACGCTAACACCCGGTCTGTGGGCGAATCGTCATATACTGCGGTCGCGCCAGAAGTCGTTGCTTGTGAGCCACTTTCACACCCGACAAAGACTGTTACTCGTGGGCATAGTTGTGTCGCTTGTGCTCACCGGAAGGTGCGATGTGATGGTCAGAGGCCATGTTCGACATGTCGAAAGTCAGATTCACCGTGTCTCTCAAAGCCTATGCAATCAGCCCAAGCCAGACGTGCCAGAGCAACTCGAGATTCTAATGCTACGCTTACTACTACGCCTAGTAGCTCGAACCTTGTCGAAACAACTGTGTCTGAACATGTGAATGAACGAAGTCACTCACATTATGTCGAGAAGTGATTCTCCTTGAACGTCCTCTGCTGGGCTCTGACTGATATGTTATACAGTGTTATGTGGGTTGGCGTAGGCAAAGAAGTATTGTTCTCTTCGCTTCCTTGCACTATTGCTTACAAAGTTCTTAGCTTCCCACTCTGACCGGTGAAGAAGACTCAGAACTGGACGTTGATCCAATCCCTTCGACAAGCCCACGTTCTATGTCCGTCGAGGGACTTCTCTTTGGACGATCCCTCATCAACCTGTCTGATCAACATCCCACTGCAAGCCGCATCTTCTGGCTCTGGTCAACTTACCTCGAGAATGTCAACCCCGCAGTCAAGATGCTACATATCCCCACAGTGCAGCCCCTGATATTGAACGCGGCCTCCGATCCCAAGAAGCAGATATCCGCACCCAAACAAGCTCTCTGTTTTACAATCTATCTGATTGCTGTTGGTTCTGTACCTCGATGTAACTATGCTGAGGCCGAGAGGATAATGGGGCAACCAATCAATGAATTGATTGACTTGTACACCGGGTTGGCTCAACAGGCCTTGGTCAATGCGCGCTTCCTACAAGCACCCAACTTCATCACACTTCAAGCATTGGCCCTGTTCCTGGTTGCACAACGAGCCAGGACCGACTCTCAGACACTATGGCAGTTGACCGGGGTGGCAATCCGTAGCGCCCAGCAGCTGGGCTACCATCGGGAGAAGGCGCTCAGAAGTCCGTCCGTATCTGTGTTCCAAGCAGAGTTGCGTCGACGCTTGTGGTGGGAGTTGACACTTCTCGAAAGTTTTGCTGCTAAGCAATGCGGTGTTACATCCATGCTTTACTCGCGGTCGGCTTGGGATACCAACCGACCCCTGAACGTCAACGACTCAGACCTCCATCCCGAGATGAACCAGATTCCTGAAGTACGCGGCATCACCGAGATGAGCTTCTGTAGCGCCCGATTCGAGATTGGTGAGCTCACGATGGCCTATACCAGTCCAGACTGGCAGTCGTCACAAGACATGAGTCAGGCAGATGCTGCCATCCAAAAACTACAGCAGCGTCTTGAGGACAGACTCTTGAAGTATTGCGATCCTTCCATACCCATGCACAGAATGTTGCAAATGTTTGGCAGAGGCGCTCTCGCGCGTATCAGATCAACTCTTCGACGACATCAGATGTTTGCTAAGTCTGTTCTATCTCTAGAGCAGAGAGATTGCACCTTCTTGCTCTGCCTGCAACTGGCCGAAGCACCGAACAGGTTTGCGAAAGATCCGGCAATACAAAAGTTCCTCTGGCAGGCCAATGCATTCTTTCCTTTGGACGCTTTCATGTTTCTGCTGGGAGAGATCGCTTACCGGACTATCGGACAACCTCTTCCAGCGCCAGTCGAGACCGTGTGGGCAGAGGTAGAGAAGGCTTACGAGTCTCAGCCGCGCCTCATGCGCGACGAAAGCAATGCCATCTACAGTGCAGTCAGAAATCTCACCCTCAAGGCTTGGGAGAAGTCCAAAAGTGACCGAAATGTCGAGCAGCCTGTACCTCACTTCATACGAATGCTTCAGTCAAAGCTACCGAGCAACAAGGCTGTAAAAAAAGCGGCTCATACGGCATCCGAACCCACAATCTCTCCTGATAACATGACAACGAATACTTTCGATGGAAGCGAGTTCGATTTTGATCTCGACAGCCTGGACACGAGTTGGAGCAAAATTGCTATCCCGGACGACCCTGAGTTCTGGGAGTACTGGCAGCAATTTGCTACGGACGTGCCGGGGCTTCCCATCGTTTGAGCAGAGGTGGAAGTGCTCCATATCGAAGTTTCGGCGACTTTCAGGTTCTTTGTTGGGGCGTATCAGTCGTGATTGGATACCTACGATATCGACAGGGGCGGAGGTACTTCTGTGGAACAGCCGTCTCCTTTGTGTATTTGTTCAGTTGCAATCTCGAAAAGGTTTGGAAGGAAGACGGTAGATCCAGAATGAGATATTGGTCGGGTTCTTGCATGGTTCTGCCTGGACTTTTCGGATCGGTAGCTGCAGAGTGAGGACATCTCATCGTGTGTTCAAACTCAGATGCCGTGTACTCATGTCAGAATCCGATCGGTGTGAGCAATCGCCAGTCCCGATGTACTCAAAGACCAAGTTGGCTGTTCAACGCGATACCACAAGAGTGACCAGAACTTGGTCAGAGTCTGAAGTCGTGCAGGCGCAAGACAAAATGCTTCGACGTCTCGAATCCGAGGTTCCATGTTTCGGGTTTGGACGATTCGTCGTAATCGCTCTGTTGGTCTCTTGGTCTAGGAAGACTTAGCTATTTGTGTAACGCAGCCTAGGGGATAAGCAAATTGACCAAGCCTCTGTGAGCAACACACATCTCTCGCCCAAGCAAGGCTTAGCTTAGCTACATGTCTACAGTCACAGTTGCGATGATAAGCTGATGGAGAGACGGTTCGCTCAGAATACCAATTGGCAAGAATAGAAAAAAACAACAAGCACCGGCGATAAGCTGATTGCTTTGTATTCGAGTCGAAACGTCGGGCTGTGTGTCCTTCTTTTGGTTTTCGCGGACGAAAGGAAGCCAAAGCAGGGAAGCATTCCAGAACCGAGAGCAAGTCACAGGGACAAGTTTTGGATCGGCTGATGAGAGGACCCTGAAAAAGCCTCGGCCGCGTGCATCCCGCATGCAGAGTGCATGAGCATGACGTGCGCCACATCCTGCCACAGTTATCTTTTATTTTTCGAGCATTCAGGAGTTTTAAACTCTGAGCTGTGAGAGGCTGTTGTGATACTTTCGAGGCCAGCACAGTCATGGCGATGTCAGGGCATCCTTATATCGCGCAACAAAACAAAAACAGCACTGGAGAGGGAGGAAGGAACTTAAAGAGGGGGGTCTGTTTGCTGTTTCTTTGGTGACTTTGCTGTCATCTCTCTGCTCTTTTGCATTCTTCCAGACCTCGAACAGGGCAATAAACCCGTTTTCGAATGTGACTGTGATTCATCTTCACATGCTCATGCTCAGCCCCGGATCTTGAACCTCTTCTCCTCTGCTCTCCACAATCTCCCACATCTTGTTGCTCCCCACAATCTTGCTCGTTCTCGCCAGTACAATTGTTCTGAATCATCCGTACAACCCTTTGCTAGCCTGATACTACTGCCGCAGCTATATTACTTGTCTCTCATCTCTCCCTACGAGGAACACTCCTACCATTCACCTCGCTAGTACGCAACATGGATCCACTCACCTCCGGCCAGCGCGTGCTCGAAACACCAGAACTGCTCGAAATGATCCTGGCAGAGCTTCCTCCCTGCCAATTGCTCATCTCTCAGCGCGTCAACACCCTCTGGCACGATCTCATCTCCAATTCACCCCAATTGCAGCAATTGCTGTTCATGAGACCTTCCTGGCCCAAAGCCAAACCCTTTGACTCACACCTATCATGCGAGGCCAATCGACCCAGCCAACGCCCTAGAAACAACATGATGCTGAGAAAAGTGCTGGGTGGGCGATACCCGACCTTTACGCCTCGAGTGACTAGCCAGAAAGATGAGGAAGAGTATGCGGACAAGGGTGTAGAGTCTCCAGACGCCAACCCAGATGACATCAGTAGCATTCCGCGATCCGTAAAGAGTCCGTCGAGCTACTGGACATGGTAAGAACTACCCAGTCTTGTGATGAAGCTGCGATTTCCCTTGGAAGAAATCCTTTATCTAATCAGAGAGCAGGGACGTCAATGTCATGTACCCTAGCGACGAGCTACCCTCAAACGACGCGGCCGTACTGTACGAAAAAGCAAGCTGGCGCCGCATGTACCTCTGCCAGCCGCCCTGCACAGAGCTATATCTCGCTCGTCGCTGGTGTCGAGCAGCTCGACCAGCCATTGCTTCCGAAGATGGCATCACCATGGAGACGTTCATCGAAAAGGCAAACAAGGCGCGCGAACTCTGGAACCAGCTCTTCATCTCGAGCGATGGTGATTGGCACTTTGAGGGTCCCATGCGGAGCAGGTGATTGGGCTGGATGTTGTCTTGACGTGTTTGTGAATGAGTGATACGATTATACCCGGGGTTCCTGGCGTTTTGGTTTGATTCGTGGGCATATGTATGTATAGTGGACTTCTCAGGTATGGCACAGAGCTGTCATTGTCATCTTTCCATGATCTAGGCCTGTGACAAGGATGTAAGATGTTGTGCGTCTGTGATCAGCAGCTTTCCATATGTGGTTCTCGGTGCCCTGCAGATGATGGTGATACACGTTCTGCTGTACACTGACCATTGCACTAATCGGGGAGAGACGTCTTGTAGATGATGGAGCCGTGGACCGACCCTAAAAAGCATGACATACCGTACTTCCAAAACAAGTGGTATCATATGTAAATCGAGTGGAGTGCCGTAGACAGGCAATAGAAACGCCGTATTTCCTCAATCAGACCCATGTGCGCCATTCATATGCAAATGCAAAGTTTTTTTGCCTCTCCTTCTCTTCTTGGTCATTCGACCTCTTCTAGACTTTTCGCAGCTCTTCGACTCGATCATGAGTCGTCCTCGGGTGCGTCCTTGCCATCTGTCGTTTTGATGTCTCCAAAAGCGCTCTTTCCAGCGTAAAGCTGTCTGCTCGGGTTGTCTGCGCCGGCCTCAAGCTCAACACTTGAGGCGACGGGCTTGTTGCCTCGGAATCTCTTGCGCATATCGATCAGACCGCGCTTGCACTCTCCGTATCCCTTCTTCAATTGCTGGCAGCGGGTGGGGAGCGTATCGACGAGCGGTGGACGGAGGCAATCGGCGGCAGTGTGGCGTTGGACCATGATACAGTCGCTTTGTTGGAGGCACTCGGCTAGGGCCGCACCTAGAATATGTCAGACCCCAGAAGGCGAAGAGATTGACGGAGTGTTGGAGGAGCATACGGATGTCTTTGCAAGATGAGGGCATATCTGCGGTACTTGCAGTGGTCTGCGCCGAAACGAAGAGCGACGAGGAGATGCGGTGTGTTGGCCCAAGATTGACTGAGGCTATTCAGGTAGGACTATCCCAGTATTTGGTGTGCGATGCGAAAGAGCGAGTGAATTCCTCCGAGTTCTGCGTGACAGTGTTGACGGCTGGTCAATATTTCCATGGTCGACCAAGTGGAAAGTAGAGTCACGTGCCCATCGAGAAAGAGAGCGACCCCGGACTGCCGCAAACGCACAGACGCTCCTTTCACATGCACCAATGACGTTGATGAAACGACGAAACTCGTGCTGTCTCGAATCGGCTCTGTACCACAACCCACGACCCAACAGCTTTCTGTAGCCTGCTTTGTCCGATCAACACTAGACAGTGCCTCCAGTCTGGCACCTATACCGTAAATCCCGTCTGGCACACCCCAACATGCCTAGCATTCCGTTCATCGGAAGGCTGTATTTGCAAGAGTACCTGGCCCTGCTAGGTTCCTTTGTTTTGATCGGTCTGGAGGTCATCATCAGGGGCATTACTCTAGCCCTGCCAGGTCCCATCATTCGATTCTTCTACAATTGCTCGCGTAAAATCTTCGATCAGCTCTCGGGTGCTCAGGGACGGAGATCAAGGAACCGCAAGAAGGCCATTTCATCGCCAATTGCTCAGGCTTCGGATTTTGTCGAGCTTTGTGAGCTTTTTGGTTACTATGCAGAGGAACATATCGTCCAGACCAAGGATGGCTATTTGTTGGGCCTACACCGTCTAGGTTGGAAGCGTGGCGAGGAAGATCAGAGGGTCAACAGTGGAGAGGGTAGCATCCAAAAGAAGGTCGTCTATCTTCACCATGGCCTCATGATGAACAGCGAAGTCTGGGTCTGTTTGACTGAAAAGGAACGCTGCCTACCCTTTGTTCTGGTTGACCAGGGATATGATGTCTGGCTTGGCAACAACCGTGGCAACAAGTACTCCAAGAAGAACGTTCACCACTCTCCCACTAGTGCCGCCTTCTGGAATTACTCGATCGATCAATTCGCCTTCCACGATATCCCGGATACCATAGACTACATTCTTGCCACAACAAGTCAAAAGGCACTATCCTATGTTGGCTTCTCTCAAGGAACTGCCCAAGCCTTTGCAACTCTTTCCATCCATCCTAACTTGAATGAGAAGGTCAACGTCTTTGTTGCCCTTGCACCTGCCATGGCTCCTCCTGGTTTGGCCATGGGCATTGTTAGCAGCTTCATCAAGGCATCGCCAGAGGTCTTGTTTCTGCTCTTCGGTCGCAAGGCCATTCTGAGCAGTACCACCATGTGGCAAGCCTTACTGTATCCGGGTATCTTCTCCTGGGTCATCGACAAGGCTCTGCTGTACCTCTTCGGCTGGCACGCTAAGAACATCACCGCCTATCAGAAGCTGGCAGCTTACCCGCACTTGTTCTCCTTTAGTAGCACCAAGTCGGTCGTCCATTGGCTTCAGATCATCAGAAACGAAACCTTCCAGATGTTCGATGACGAGGTGCAGGCTCCTCTCTCGATCGCTTCTGGTTCGAAGTACTACAAGGTTGCCAAGTATCCTACGCGCAATATCAAGACGCCCATCGTCCTCGTCTACGGCGGAAGCGACAGCTTGGTTGACATCAAGGTCATGCTGAAGGAATTGCCTAGACATACCGTAGCCAAGGAGATCCCTCACTATGAGCATCTAGACTTCTTGTGGGCTGAAGATGTTCACAAATTGGTTATTCCACACGTACTCGACGCTTTGGAGTCCTACTCTACCGATGCTGGACGCAGGAGCTTGATCTCGCCGTTCAGACCGGCCCGCCCACAGAGCCTATTGCCCTCGTCACTCCCCAGTTATTCCGAGGGAGAAAACACATCATGGGACTTTGCCGACACTGATGGTACTAGCAACACGAAGAGAAAGCTACGAGCTTTTCGTGTAAGCTCACCACGTCGTTCGTCGATCAAGTCCAGGAACCCAAGTGGCAAGACTTCGCCAGAGCTGGTCAACGTCAACTCTCCCGACGCATCCGCCATCACTGAACGATCGACAAATTCACGTCCCGAAGGTTGGTGGTCCTCCGATGAAGTGGCAGGTACAACATCAGACCCAGCGACACCTGACACACATACCCAGCTTGAAAAGCAGCAATCCGAAATACCGGATGCGAGTACTCCGTCCGAGAAACAACCCGCTCCCAGACGTTTGAGTAGGCTTCCTATCGTCCAAAATAGTGCAGGTCTCGGCATATCCTCTCCTACACCAGCCGCTCCCTCTGCTGTCGCTGCCGTAAGATCTACAACTGCCTCCCCATCATCGCACAAGTCAAAGCGCAGCATAGATAGCTTACGATCCTCGGGCGGCGAAGCGAGTTTCGGTGAATACGGTATCAGCTTCGGCTTTGGAGGCAAAGGTTCTGTAGCAGAGGGAGTCGTGAGCAAGGAGCTTGGAGCTGCGCAAACATTGAGGGCATTGGACGCTGATGGTAGTGCTTCAGACTCGAGCAAGAAGCGAAAGGCCAAGCAGCAGAGCTCGCGTCGATATTAGGTATCTCGATGGGAATGAACACTGTTTTGAGTGCTACCATAGACGGGTCTTTGGAGATTGGAACAAGATGGACTTGAATACGAACAAAGAGATCTCTTGACCAATATATCGTTTCATTGTACATGTACTGTTAGCACTTTCGTCTTGAATGTATCCTTGAGGTCAACAATAGACAAAATCCTGGTGTTCTTGCGTCTGTGTGTTGATTTTATGTCAACCTGACTTAGCAGCCTTCTTCTATGCAACTCACCTAGCTCATATACCAGCCAAGCTACTGTTACTTCCAACAAATCACTATGGTCTGACGGTTATCGCAGCTAACCCAATCAGGCGGTCATCACATCAAAACCACCAATCGATTCCTTCGTTGCAGCGACCAACAACAACACCTCGAGTTCGAATCTGCTAATCAGCATCTCGTTTCGCAGTGACTATCAACCATTGGTCTCTTGATATAGCGCGCCTGTGGAAAGGGGTCTGGTCACTATCGAGAGGCTGGAGGAGAAGAGTAAAGGTTGGGAGGAGGGGGGCAAGGTGCAACAACATGAGGTAAGTTGAAACTCCAAAACCCGTCAGACCTGTGATTTCTTTTTCGCTTGTGTGTTATTATGATATGAGCATATCAAAAAGTCAAAACCCAAGCGTCATCTAAACGCTGGTTGTCCTCCGCCAACCTTGCACGATAATTCCCTCTTTGGCTTCGATCACTACGACATCAGCAGCAAACCATCCTCTAGGTTGTGGCATCTCTGCACCCTCGTCTACGACAATCTTGCTCCACTTCTTGAGCTCGATATCCCAGAGCCAGGCATCGGGTAGCATGTTTCCAGCGCCAGCGTGACCCAAAGCACTCGGTTCACTCTCTCCAAATGCGGTAATGAGGGATGGTCTGCCATGAACGTTGATAGCAAGGAGACTGCCCACGCTTCTGCAACCAGGACCTTCGGTACCGTCCGGTATAAACGTGTGTATACTCCATCTGTCAGATGCGATATCGTAGATGTCGATCTCACCACCCAATTCATGTTTACCATCGAAACCACCCATGCGGTAAAGCTTCCCATCCATGAATGTGATCGAGGTCCCTCCTCTTGAAGCGCCAGGTGCGGAAGCCAATTGCCTCCACTTTTTATCCTTGACATCGAAGGCCCAGAGATCAGACAAACGGCCAGAGGTTGGACATCCTGCATGCAGATATAGAGTGTTGGTCTTGTCGGATGTCATGCAATGATAACTTCTAGGCTCCGGTACGGGTTTCGAGCTATCGGCAGGGGAGATCTCATGCCAGCCAACACCATGAGCATCGGAGAAGGAAAATTGCCAGAGCTTGCCTTGCTCATCAATCGGTGCCATATCTACACCACCGCAACCGGAGAAGTAGTAGATTTTGCCGTCTGCGACAGTGCTGGCTGTACCCACACGAGGCAAGGGCAAGCCGCCAGCGTTCTCGGGTGATGTACTTGGGCTGTTATCATACTCTTATAGAGGGCAGACATTGGGCCTTGGAACGATTCTGAGGATATGCACATCATTGTCGCGAGGTTCGCGAGGATGAAGTTCGCCGCCGAAGATCAAGGCGCGATCGCCGAGTGTCGAGAGGGTTTGGGACGAGCGTTGGAGCAGTTTGTTCCTGTGAACGAGTTTCCAGGTGCCTTTGATGGTTGCCATTATTGTGTTAGATGCAACAATGATCTGATATTTCCAAAACTGGAGGGTCAATTTTGTTTCTTTGGAAGTTGAGATGGGTTGTCGAGAATGTCACTGCCTAGCCCAGCTTTCCCCAACGTTGAGGCTTGTCTTCGTGCACCTTGATGGCCGAGACGGCTCGTAACAAGGAAGGAGCATCACATGTCGTTGACGGACCAAATCAGATATCTTGACATACTGAATAGGCAGTGTTTGTATCCTGCTACTTTTCCAAGAGGATGGACCCTGTGCTAGGTAAGAAGATCGAAGTTATTCTGAAGATAGGGTTGTACTGTCGACAAGACTGGTCGAAGGCGCGGCGGACTCGAAAGGTTTCTATTGACAACAAAATCATATTCTGTTCACTCTGTGGGAGGGGTTTGATATTGCGTTTCGATCTGATTCTGATATCGGGTCTCATTTCCCTGAGGTTCTGGCAGATGCTTGTGTTGAAGCCAATCGATTCTCTGAATACGCTTACCAATGAATCGATTTGTGATGTTCAAGCTCAATCTGTCCCACTAACTTGATTACTTCAAATGTTGAGCTTACCAACATCCTATGCATACATTGCAAATGACGGGCCAGAAGATGCTGTAGGGTATGTCAAGGTTGTGCGACAACTTGGTATAAAGATTGGACGTTGCCGCAGCTGCCCGCTTCCCCTCATATCGTCATCAACTTTCACCTTCATCACTCAATTAACAACATCACAACAACATCACAACAACATCTCTGTCGCATCAACACCATCGAAGCAACCATGACCTCCGCACCTACTTCACCTACGATCATCTGGCCGGCAAAGTTTCTTCCCGGCACGACAGACAACTTCGTCAGCAATGAGACCATTGTGAAAGGGCTTTCCTCTGCAGACATCTGGAAACATCTTGCCGACATTACCAAATGGGAGTCCTACTACTGGAACTGCTCACAAATTACACCGCCTGCTTCTGGACCAATGTTGAAGAAAGGCGACAAGTTCAGCTTTTCAACTTTCGGCTTCCCGCCTCTGCCTTCTGAGGTCTATGAATCAGTCACGCCGTCGAAGACTCAAGTCGGTCGTCTTGCTTGGCGAGCTATATCTGATGGGGACGGAGATGAAGACAAAGCTGTTGATGTCTATCATGCTTGGGTTATTGAGGACCTTGATCAGGATCGTGTCAGGATATTGACGCAGGAGTCGCAGATCGGCAAGCCAGCTGCTGATTTGAGTACCAAGAAGCCCAATCCAATGCTGAATGGACACCAGGATTGGCTGGATGGACTTGTCAAGGCTGCGAGAGAAGGAAAGCAGAATTGAAGCGCGCAGTGGAGTGTTCAAGTTTGTATAGTCGTAGTGTAGCAATTCTGATTTTATGGGATAAAGGTGCTCATCAGCTTCCGGGCTTTTGAACAAGATGACCATGTTCGCCGTTCATCTCGCGTTTCTTGCTTGATTGGTCTCATCGCAGGATTTTCACTTGACGTAGGTAGGTACCGACGATCTCAAGCTGTACCTGGAAAACAGCGACAAGTGTTTCGGCAACACAAGATGCGCGATTCGATGCCATCGTGTAACCTACCCTGTGCAACGTATCGCGCCAACACAGCAGTGCTGCTTTTCACTTACGATGATCGATCGTGTTTTGCGTGACATCCTCCGTCTCTATGGACATTGCCCGCTTGTAAACAGGCTGAATGTCATGCTCGAGTGATGTCTCCAGCTTGCTCCATATCTTTTAACCCTTCGGATGGTGTGATATCATGAAGCCCGTCTTTAACCCCGGGGTTCTCGCAGCAACAACTGGAGTTCGCGCTGGAGC
The DNA here is from genome assembly GCA_026538705.1 of Aureobasidium sp. GC_Fusr_1. Taxonomy (NCBI): domain Eukaryota; kingdom Fungi; phylum Ascomycota; class Dothideomycetes; order Dothideales; family Saccotheciaceae; genus Aureobasidium; species Aureobasidium sp. GC_Fusr_1. The sequence goes on along the minus strand of JALPCE010000026.1, from coordinate 5,798 downwards.
TCCGCATAGCAGACACCTTGATTTTCCTCCCCAGCAGAAACTCACATGGCTCTGCAGATGTCTGGTGACCCAGAGTTGGGGTTCGATGAAGAGGAAGAGGGAGAATCCCCGTATCAGGGCCCATAATTATGTTCAAAGGATGTGAGTGGGCCTGGAGTCGGCACCAGCTCGGCCAAAAGACGTCAGTGGTTTTGAGATTTGAGGCGACATCTGGGGATGTTGGTCTCAACAGCGTTCTGACAAGCACAAGTCGCAGAGGTGAGCGGCGTTGCCAAATCGTGTTGACAAGCTAGGGAAAACACTGCAAAGAATCTTCTGCTTCTTCGCGGCCGCCGCCACGGAGGAAACACAGAGCAAGTGAGGTACTTGGCTTTGCTCCCGAGTTCAGTCCTTCTTCCGATCTCAAAATCGATGCTTCGATCGTTGCACCCGAAATTCTCTCTTCGTAGTGACGGTTGACTATTTTTGCCTAACTTCAATTCAGGGCACTATCCGGAAATGCGCTTCACGGCTCTACCTCTCGTTGACTTACCCAACACAGTAAAAACTAGGCCTCTTCGGAAAGCATTTTAAGACGTTTGAGATCATTGCCCAGACTTGTCCCCGAAGGCCTTGTAGAAAGTGACATCACTGCCATCTGCAGAGGATGCAAATCACAACCACAGGCGCTTCCGAGCGGCCTTCTCCTCATCGTTGATATCCCAACCTACAGAGTGGATCTTTTCTCCAACAAATTTTTTCGCCGCACGTCATGCTGTGGAACCCGGGGCTTGTTTGTCCACTATTGAGGATTCATACATAAGCATAGCAACCAGCCATAGACCCTATTTTCCTGTAGAACCACTCACGCCATCTGGCAAACCCCAATCATGACAGACGTACGGCCAGAGCAAAAACACAACCCGAGTCACGACCTCAGTGGAAACAACTCGGAAAAAGATGATGAAACAACACGCAGCCCCAGCCCTGTTGGCGAGCAGAACGAGAAGGCTCCTGTCGATGCTCAAGGACGAAGAGAACTGAAAGAGACCGATGCCCCCGAGATCCTGGCATATGCCTGGCCGACATGGAAGAAGTGGATGTACCTGTCTGGCGTTGCCGCCATTCAGATTTCCATGAATTACAACACTTCAGTCTTTCCTAGTGCCGTGACACCTCTGTCAGAAGCTTTCGGTATTGGTGCACAAGAAGCAAGAACCGGTCAGATGATCTACCTGATCCTGTACTCGTTCGGTTGCGAGCTATGGGCACCCTGGTCTGAGGAGTTCGGTCGTTGGCCCATCCTCCAGCTTTCCATGTTCCTTATCAACATCTGGCAAATCCCTTGCGCCTTGGCTCCTAACTGGGGAACAATCCTGGTCTGCCGTGCTTTGGTAAGCTGGCTTGTTCGAGATACAACCTATACAAATGCTGACTTGGAGATAGGGTGGTCTATCTACTGCTGGCGGTAGTGTCACTCTTGGTCTGATTGCCGACTTGTACCAGCCCGAGGAGCAACAGTACCCTCTGGCCTTTATTGTCTTGTCCTCTTGCATCGGTACCAGTATCGGAGGTGTCATTGGCGGACCTATTCAACGCTTCCTCGAGTGGCAGTGGTTCTTCTGGATCATGCTCATCTTCGGTGGTGTCGTCCAAGCCGTCCATTTCTTCATGCCCGAAAGTCGTTCGACCATTCTCCTCGACAGAGAAGCCAAGCGTCGTCGTAAGACCGGCGAGGACCCCAACATCTACGGTCCTAATGAACTCAAGTCGCCGCGTATCTCGCTCAAGGAAGCCGGCAAGGTCTGGATTCGTCCCTTCGAGATGTTCCTCCGCGAACCTATCGTACTTTGCCTGTCTCTTCTTTCCGGTTTCTCCGATGCTCTCATCTTCACTTTCCTTGAATCCTTCCCGGAAGTGTACACCAAATGGGGATTTGGTATTCTTGCACAGGCTTGGGCTTTCATCCCTATCAACCTTGCCTACTTCCTCGCCTATCTCATGTACCTCCCATGCTTCATGCGTGACAACCAGATTCGCAGGAGGAAGGGACCTGATTGCTTCATGCCAGAGCGTCGTCTCAAGGTGCTGTTATGGCTTGCTCCTTTGGAACCCATTGGCTTGATAGGCTTCGCCTGGTGTTCCCTTGGTCCTGCCTACAACGTCCACTGGATTGCTCCCATGATCTTCTCCACCCTCGTTGGTATTGCGAACTACGCCATCTATTTCTCGTCGGTTGACTACATGATCGCCGCATACGGTGTTTACTCCGCCTCGGCCTGTGGTGGTAACGCCTTTGCTCGTGACTTCTTGGCTGGTGTTTCGGCCATGTACGCCACTCCTCTTTATACAAACATTGGCGGACATCCTACAGAATATGCCAGTACCATTCTCGCTGGAGCATCGGTTTTGGTCGTGATACCAATCTACGTCTTCTACTGGAAGGGACCCGCCATTCGTGACAGATCGAAGTTTGCAAAGACCCTGGCAGAGGACCGCGAGAAGGAGGGAGTACGTCGTCTCAGTTATGCCGACAACTTGCCTGCTTGAGGCATATCGACAGTGTTCGTCTTAGATCGTTTTGTTGTATAATATTAGATTAGATACCCGGTGGATTATATATTCATCTGTACGAATGGCCATTGTGTCTTAGACAAATTCATGGAATATTTTTCCTGCTCTTGCTGCCACCTCACATTCGTCGCTTATTTATGTTTATCATAATGCTAGTAATGTTCGAACATGTCTCGGCAACCATTGTCGCGTACGTCTGTCAGACCAAGGGGAGCCAAATTTCATCTTGATTTTCGCCGCGGCTCTGTACCACGGCAAGGTAAACCGACTGGAATCTCTCCACGAGTCCAGTGCGACCAAGCACGTGGACACGTCAATGGTATATCACGGCGGTACAAACACCGAAGGATCACGCAAGAAGCATTCGAAAGCACGGCATGAGTTCATTTCAGCCGTGAGAAATTGCCCTTGGGCGCACAGTCTGGTGATGTTTTTCCGACCGATATTACATATGCAAATACCCCATCATCTGCTCATAAGTCGTAGGACGTCAATACTGCTGCATATGCGGGGTGTTGATCGCCCTTGCATGGCCCTGCTGCAAATCTCTGCGCAAAGCACAAGCAATCATGATGAGCAGATGCAACGGTATCACTCATGAAAGCATGGCTTGCAGATTTGCTGCTGTATGCAGCTCTGCAGACCCTTGTCACTGGAGCGCCACTGCACATCTAGAGAGGATGTCTGGTTGAAGGCCAAGCTAAATGCCGTACCATCAAAGGCGCGTGACCCCCTTCTCTCTCTTCCAGACGAGAGAAAAGGAGAGAAGGAAGAGGGGCAAGGTTCATCGGCTACGAGCAGACTCCGAATTCCATCCAACGAAGAACGAACAAAAGGTTGATGCCTTGAGCGTGGCTTGCATGTCGGTTTCCACATCACTTGCCCAACGCTGCCAAATCATCATCTAACAAAACACGTGCTGAGGGCTCGAACTTGCGCGATCGCGCAACAAGACGAAAGATTGCGGAATCTCTGAAACATAAAAAAAACGCGAAGACATCTCCCATCCTCTGAGGTAAACACGTGTGGGCTGGGACCCGTTCTAGAGCAGGCTTTAGCAGCCCCAAGGACGGATTAAGCATAACTCTACAGCCAAAAGATAGGAGCCGATCCGCGGATCATTTGCTACAAACGGGTAATCACGATCAAAAGAGCCCCCCCGCAGACACACGATTCCTTTTTATGGTCAATACGGGATGGGTACCCTCCCTCGGTACATTGCATACCCCCATCGTTCGCTTTACACTGCAGATGTCATGCTGCTGAAAGATCCTCCCTGCCACACCTTCCATTCTTTTTGGCGCGACGCGAACAAAAAGTCAAGTTCCAGAGGGCTAGAGGCTAGGTCTTTGATCTCCACCCTATGGCTGAAGCCATGAGGAATGCACAGCTTGGCGATGGTGACGAAGCGAAGAAGATGCTCTCGACGGTGGTGGTGGAGGAAATTTATAAAGTCGACGAGTCCGCCACGCTGCAACCGCCCGTATCCCCAGGCCATTTGCACCGCTGGTGGTTTCCGAAAGGACGACGTGGGAAAATTGTCTTTTGGTTATACGTTGTTGCATTCACTGTCATGTTGGTGGTACTTATTCTTTTGGCCTCCATCTTGGGGGTGAGGGCTCATGCGAAGCCGACGGCTTCTGCATATGCATCGTCGACACCTATATATGCATCAACATCGTCTGCTTATGCATCACCGACGTCCACTCAGTCTGGTATCACATGCACTGTCACTCCGGCGGCCAGTGGAGAGGACTCTGCAGCAGCCATCAAGAAAGCCTTCAAGGGTTGTGGACGAGCCAAAGCTGGATCTCGCAACCGCATCGTGTTTCAGAACACCACTTATACCATTGGAAGCGTGTTGGAGACCACCGGCCTGAGTAACGTCGACATTGAGCTGCATGGAACACTTTCTTGGGACAACTCCGACCTGAACTACTGGTTGAACAACTCATTGCCAGTCGGCTACCAAAACCAGAGCACTGCTTGGAGACTTGGTGGTGATGGCATCTCATTCCAAGGATATGGAGCTGGAACCTTCAATGGCAATGGAGATGCCTGGTACAAGTTCATCAATGGAAGGTCGAATTACCCCAGACGTCCGCATCAGTTGACCATCACCGACACCACGAACTCGATGTTTGGAGGCTTGATCTTTCTCCAGAGCCAGATGTGGACAATGACAGTGATACACTCGTCGGACATTCTCCTGCAAGACATCTATGTCAACAACACTTCTAAAACAGGCGTGAGTAGTAAAACTTCATTATACGATACCTCGATACTGACATGGCATTCAGGCACCGACGGTAAACACGGATGGCTGCGACACTATCTATGCCAACAACATCACCTTCCGTAGATGGATTGTAGACAACGGCGACGACGCAATCTCGCCAAAGGCAAACTCGACCAACATTTTGATCGAGGATAGCGAGTTCTACAGAGGATCAGGTATCGCCCTTGGAAGCATCGGCCAAATGAATGGCCAATTCGAAACGATCGAGAATGTGACTTGTCGCAACATCACCTCTCACAACACGAAGAATGGTGCCTATATCAAGACGTCAGTATTTCTTGCTCACCTTGCTCAAATTCTGCTGACACATTCATAGATGGACTGGAGTGAACAAGGGTGTACCGCCGAATGGAGGAGGTGGTGGTTTAGGCTATGCGCAAAACCTTACCTTTGAGAACTTCAAGTTGGATAATGTGCTAAAGGCATTCACGAGTGAGTATCAGCCCGTCACTTGGAAAAGACATCCGATGCTGACCTCTTCCCAAAGTCACCCAGTGCACAAACTTCGAAGGCAACAAGGGTGAGTTGGGATTTGTATAGACCCTTCTGGAGCCTGAATTGACAATGGCAGGTGATTGCGACACCTCAAACTTCAACATCCGCGATGTGTTTCTGGACAACTTCTCGGGCACAATCCGTGGAGATGTCGCGACGACAATGCAGTGCAGTGCAGCGGCACCTTGCCGCGACATCCATATTTCGAATATGGTCCTGGAGAACAACTCGAACAACACAACACCACGACAGTATCAATGCGATAGCGTCAAGGAAACAGTAGGGTTCCTCTGTACAGGTCCGCCTGATGGGGAAGATAATGCATTCAAGAGATGATGTGCAGAGATTTTGCAAATCGTGTGGAAGAAGATTATCCTTCTGGAAGGATGAAGGATTGAACGAAGAAGATGACTTTCAATGAGAGAAGCAAAGACATGACTCGGAAAAACGG
>JALPCE010000259.1:0-34857 GCA_026538705.1 Aureobasidium sp. GC_Fusr_1 | reverse complement strand
GTGCTTGTTTTTTGGATGGGACAAGCAATGTCAAGCCTTTTTTTGGTGGCAACGGTGTCTTGGATTTGGAGGCGTTGATGGTTAGGTGATTGTAATGAGGGGGAGAATTGGTATGGGGAGCCGGGGTATAGGGATGAGTGGGGATAGGGAAGGTTTTTTGCGAGAGAAGGAGACAGTTGTAATCGCTAGAGTGAAGAGGGAGTTTCAACGGCTCTGCTGAAGCAAGAACCAGAGATGGTCTGCTTGTACTGTGAAAGCACCACTGCCAAGATCTGGTTACCATGAGACGAAGCTGTGATGTGCTCTCATCAGTCTAGGCCTCTATTGCGAATAGTATTGTGAATGTCCATAGCAGATTGAGATATTTAATTCATGGTGAGAAAAGTATGCATTGTTAACCAACGAAATCTCGCTCTGGATATGCAACCTGCCTGGTGTATTTCCTCCAGCTTCCAATCTTAGCTCCGTGGATGCAGAAATATATCGACAGCAAACACCCATCTTCAGAAACACATATAGAGAGAGCCAGCTCTCAAACATCCAATCCTCTGTCTGGCACGCACATTGAGGAATCCTGGTGTATACAACCCACAACTCAGCCCAAAGGACCTTGTCCAACCAACAGCGGAGCAAACACACCGCCCAGAACCGGTCTGGCCGCAAAGTTGATACCACCAGGATAATCTCCACTGTCCGTCTCATAGAGGTCTGTCAATGGTCTATTGGTTGGTGTCTTGCCGATCCACGACGCAATCTTCGAGATAAAGAGCTTCTTAGTAGAGGGAGAGGCAATAGCAGCAACGAAGATCTCCCAGTCGAGTTTTGTGTAGGTGTGCCGAGTATCCAATGGAACTGAGAGGCTGTCAGTATAAAATAAAGAAGGGAGAAGAGAGGCAGAAAATTTTACCGCCGTATTGCATTGCGATGGTTGGGTAGAAGTTTGACTGCATCTTGTATACACTGCGAGGCACAAGATTTGTCTTTACCCAGGCGTCGGCGAAGAGGTTGTAAAGGAGGCCGTGGGTCTCGGGCATACCGTATGCGAGTGTGGTATGCGCAAGCGATCCATTTGTAGCTGGAGCAATACCCAATTGCTGCCATTTCGTGATATAGTTATGAGCAATGTTGGTTAAGTTTTGAGCATCTGCGGTGTGACCGGTGAGGTTTGCTATCATGGCCATGGCTTCGATACCGATGATGCCCTTGAGTGCTAGGTTGGTCTGATTTGCTAGTGAGCCGGCAAAGTCATCCGTAGAGATTTGGTTCGAGGGGATGAGGGACTCGATGACGAGGTAGTCGTTCCATTGTTTGAGGATATTGTAGTGTTGATTCAAGTAGTCGGCACCACCACTGACTTTTTGTGCTACAGCAAGGGCCATGATGATCATGTTGCCACACTCCTCCAGTGGCTGCTCTTCAGCATTACCATCGTTGTGACCAGTGGCGTTAGGAAAGGTGCCTAGATCATGAATTGCGTAAGCATTGGGCCAGTTACCAGTCTCTTGATTGATGAACAGCGGTTCAAGGAGTAAACGGCCGAGATCTGGGTTGAAGTAGATGAAGAGTGGGAAAGCAGGGAATATGACATCCACAGTCTGCATGTCGCCATTACTACTGATCTCCTTCATAAAAAGGTGATAAGAATGTTGTGAGCCAGCAAGCTGTGTAGTAGCAAACACTTGACGAACAGCGAGACTGGTAATGGTAAGGTAGTCTTGTCCTGCGTTTGCCAAAGAATCTGTAGCAACCTTTGTGTCGATGCTACTTGCAGTAGTCTGAGAATTGGACCAGTCATTATAAAAGAATGAGACTAGATTGGGTTCGCTCGAAAAGTAGCTAGTCCAGAGTGGCGGCAATTGCTGGATTTTGTCTTTCTCGTACTCGAATTGAATGGCTTGTTCTTGTGCCAAGGTCAACGTGAACAATGCTGATGCTGGAGTGCTTCCAACAGATCCAAGGTCGAGAGCAAACGCATAAACTGGCCATTGGTTACTAATCGCTCTGTAGTTGGTATTCAATTCGTTGTTGAGTACGCCATTATTGATAAAGGCACCACGAACATCTGTGTCAACGCCACCGTTGGAGTAGGTTAAGCCATCATGTCGACATGCGTAGATCCAGTTACCCCAGCTTGCTTGGTCTGAGTTTTCGGTGAAGAGCTGCTGATCCCGCCGGTAGAAACGATGGTATGCAATACCACTAGTGGCCGCCATGCCTGTAGCAGTCGCGGATGCTGAGGCTGCAGATGCGGTCGTCGCGTCGGTCTGAGAAGATATTACAGCAGTAGTCGAAAGATTCGAGGAGGCAACCGAGGATACTGGAACTGCCACTGTCTGCATCGTTGAGTGGCTAGTGTATGAATCACGCTTCGAAGCAGCAGAATTGATAGTGCCAAAGTCCCACTCTGCAACAGCAGACCTATCTCCCGATGCCCATTCAGCAGAAACATCCGAGTATAGTTGGACCTTGTGTTCGGCGCCATCGATAGAAAAGACCTCAACATTCATGTAAGATGCTGGAATAGATTGGCGCCTGAGATCTGTAGGTTCGACTGGAGAGAGGAAGGTTACATTCATTCCCACTTTGCCATCTACGGAGAGAGTGAAGACGGATTTGGTCGACGTATACTCAAAGCTGGTCTGAGTAGCAACAGCAGGTCCTGGTGGAGCGCCCATCCAGGTTACTGCAGCACCTCCATCAATTTTGATAAGACCTGAGATCTGTCAATGTCCTATCCTCTGGAGGGTTGTCAAGAAAGAGCTACCTGTCCAGCCTGTCACCTGGCCTCTGCGAAACGTCAGCAATTTGGTCATCAGAAGATTCTTGTGACCTACGCCCAGAACTTTGGCCATTGACCAGCAAGCTACATCTGTTAGTAAGGTTCTTATTCTTGCCGTTGAATATTACTTACATGTCCGCCATTACCACCATCACTGCCAGCTTGTTGCCAAGTATTGAGGTATGGATTAGAAACTGCAAGAGGTATTGCTGGTGGTCTCGTAGGAGAGAAAGATGATTGGGCTAAGACTGTCGATACCAGCAATGATAAAGATGCCAGAGACAACATCTTGTCCTCTGTATGATGGTGCAATGTGTTGGAAAGCGTCATGGACAAAGAGGAAAAGAGCGCCTACTTGAAGTAGCTCTACTACAGGCTAAGATGATATACTGACCAGTGTAGAAGATCGACATAGGGGATGATCAGTGATCAGGAGGGTGCGGAATGTAACCCCGAATGAGTTCTGCAGATTCAACGGTCATACTTATGTGCTGTCATATGGCGCTGTTTCTCTGTGTAGCTGCCAAGCTAGTCTGTCTACCCCTGGAAGCATTGCCCAGGAGTCGACAGTCGGCATGCGCATATGATGATATCGTCATAGGTCTTGCAGTCGAGGCACGAGTTATTGTAATGCCTCGTCTGATCGATTGTCTGAGTATGAATGAGTATCGGACGAATGCTTGTGGCCACGGAACAGAGCTTGTCCCAATGTAGCGGTGTCGAGTGCCAAGTAACGGCATCTTTGTTAGGAATGAGGTGCCGTCTTGTTCTGAGGCACTCTAATTTCACTGCGAATGACTTGAGTCAGGAGTTCAAGATGTAGCCATATGAGGGCCATGGCTCAATGGCGACGAATCAGAGTTTTGGGTGATCGACGACATGGCGGAAGTAGAGCGGAGTAACTAGCATGCAGAAAGGCATGTGATCAGAAGAAAAACAACAATAGGCGATCAACGGTAGAGACCAAGTGGTGATTACTCTCTGGTGTTGCACTGCAGGACGCCATTCAGACGCTTCTTTGAGGACGAAGTGCAAAGAGTGGTGTTGAATGTAGGAGCAGACGTCTTGGATGTCTTGGAGATGTGGGCTTGGGGCGGACAGGGTCACAAGAAAGCTTGAAAATCCTCCGATCAAGACTTTTGGCCGGCCGAGGCTGTTGAGAACAAAGCAACAGCACGATCATCGCAAGCTCTTTCCATCGCAGCACGTGTAAACATCGCACATCATGGCAAGCCGCGGAGAGCTGCTGTATCCTGAGCATGATCGTCTATTCCTAGAAGCCTATCTGCCTGCAGCCGACCGTCAATCCACAGAATCAGGCGTGCCCTTTGTTACACTCACCTTCGCAACTTCTCTGGATTCAGCATTGTCTCTGGCTCCTGGCGTACAGACAGCTCTATCAGGTCCGCAGTCAAAAGCAATGACTCACTACCTTCGCTGCAAACATGATGCTATCATGGTTGGTGTAGGTACTGCAATTGCAGACAACCCGAGCTTGAACTGCAGAATTCAAGGTGTTGGTGGTTATGGTGGTGAAGGCCTGACTGGCCAGCCTCGGCCTGTTGTCGTTGACCCTCAAGGAAGATGGCAGCTGACTTCTGAGACCAAGGTCTTGAGCCTTGCCCGACAAGGACGAGGTAAAGCGCCATGGATTGTGACCGCAAAGACGCCAGATGCAGGAAGTGCCAAGTTGCTGGAAGAGGCCGGAGGTTGTTACATTGTTCTCGAGTCACAAGCACAAACTTCTGAGGGAAAATCATCAATTTCTTGGCCCGACATTCTGCAAACAATCAAGGAAAGAGGCATCGGCAGTATCATGATCGAGGGGGGTGGCTTCATCATCAACTCGCTATTGTCGGCCGAAAATGCAAGCCTGATCAACTCAGTGATTGTGACCATCGCACCTACCTGGCTTGGTCAAGGTGGCGTTGTCGTGTCTCCGCCCAGAAAAGAAGGCAGCAGCCTGCCAGTCGCTCGTCTCCAACACACAAAATGGCAGCAGCTTGGCGACGACGTGGTCCTCTGTGGAACTTTGAATGCGTAAAGGATGATTTTTCATCTCGATCAATGGGTCATGGCGTTGTCAATCTTTGATTCGCTTCAACAAGCATTCAAGTTCCACTTGACGCGAACAGCTCAACTTGCAATCCTATTCAATAGATTGCTTAATCACGGCCTCCTGCAGCTTCGCGTTGCCAGTCACGCTCGCTCCGCTTCAGACGCCTCTCAGACCTCTCTTTGCACTCCTCGGCTCATAATCATCTTGATACTGTTCCAATCAGGACCCTTGCAAACTAAGATATCCTCACGGATAGTATTCCGGGGTTCAAGACGACAGGGTGTGTCACCGAACAGGGCGCTGGTCGGTGTTTCACTGCCTGCGTCCCTCTATCTCACTGAGGATGTGTTTAGATCTTTTCAAGAACGATGCAGATTTGTCCATCCTCTGCCATCTCACAGAGGAGTCTGGTGTTGCAAAGACCAGCGCAACTAGCTTCCTCAGTCTATTGGACTCGAGTGCGCACGAGTACCACAAGTAGCTGGATGCTAGATTTCTAAACAGAATACTCAACAGTTGTTTACCGATCGATGATGCCACGATCTTCGCAGACCACGACGACAAGCATGCAATGTAATTCTACTCTATTGACAATCGTCCTTAGTATCATCTCTGCTTGCTTGAAACTGAATGTTTCAAAGTTCTCGTCTTTCAGATCATAAATACGAAACCCAGCCGGCCGCCTCAAGACACCAACAAGAATGTCTAAGACTCGCATGTCTTGACTCTATTTCATCTCCCTCGGGTCGAAAATATACCTTCGAAATCCGTAAGCTCACTCATCATCCCAAACACCGACAAACCTCTCCAAGCAACATCAACAACCCCTACACTCCGACTATAACACCCACAACCTCTACTTGCCAATTCATCAACCCACCAACCCACAACCACAACCAAAAAGATGTCTTCATCAAATTCAACGAACACCTCCACCACCTCGACCGCAGCATCCACACCACAAAGCGTAACCTTCATCTTGAGCCCCATCTCAACATACCCCAATACTGCTACAAGCAACCCTCATACCCCCGCATATATGGAGAGTTCGGCCAATGTGGCTAGTTTCATGCATGCGTCTGCTGCTTACTGGAGAAGCTGTTATGCAGAGGAAGATGCCGTTGCTGGTGCCGAGGATGACAGATAAGAGGCAAAAGACGATGAGACTAGTTCCTGTCCAGAAGGCTTTCTGATGGAGATGATGAAGGAAGAAAAGGAAAGGAAAGCATCAGTGTCATGTAATAGAGTGGTTGTAAGATCGAGGATCATGAAAAGGATAATTGTATGGTTAGAAAGCAAGATGACAAGAACAGGAGAGGGGGACTTAAAAGAATGATGGAAGAGAGTAAGGACGTGATATACATTTTTATACACCGAGAAAGGCGCAAAGGGCCAAGCAAGCAGAGCAAGCAGTCATTCATGCGTGCCGTGATAGAAATACATTGTTTGGTTGAGGAGAATCTCAGACGAAGAAATAATGAGGAGCCATTGACTCACGAGTGCAATAACGTGAGAAGTTAGTCAGCAGAGTGTCGAGAAAGTTCTACTCCTGTCTCTTTGCCGTCTCGCTGGCTGCAGGGGCTCCTGATGCCGAACCCCAGCCGAACCAACTCTTCTTCATGTCCTTGCTCATGTTCTCCATGAACTTCTTCTCTTCCTCTTCCATCTCCTTGAGCCACTTCTCGCCGTTCTTTTGAATCTCGGCTTCGAGGCGTTGGTACTCGCGTTGACCACGCTCACGGATCTGGTCAGACAGCATCTTGCCCTGGGACAAGCCTTCGGCGACAGTGGTCTCATTGTCTAAGGAGAGACCGCCAGGTTGAGCCTTGATACCAAGGGCTTTGTTGAGGAGACCACCGATCGAGCGTTGAGGACGGCGGGATTGCTCTTCTGCGAGCTGCTTTTGGAAAGCCTCGCGAGCCTTGCCTTCACGAGCGGCGAACTCGATGGGGATGTCGGAGCCGGCGAACGATTCGAGAACCTTGCGGGTATCTTCAACACCCATAGTAGCGACGTACTCGAGGAAAGGAATCAGAGCGACGAGGTCCTTGGCGTGAGGATCTGAAGGCTTGCCCTCCCACTTGGGCAGGACGATACTGGATGTAGGAGTTAGCATGTTTCAGTGAGTGAGGTGATCAAGTGACATACGCGTTGTTGGGGTTGTTCTTGACATGTGCGGCCTTGGTGTCGATCATGATGACCTTGTCGAGAGGACGGTTGAGGTAGTTCAAGTCCTTGACGTATTCACCATTCTCGTACTTGGTGGCTTCACGGAACAAGGGCCATTGGATGATGTGGAAGGGGTCGAGCTTCTTGATGACAGGGTCGGCCATTGCGACGGGAACCGAGGTGAAGAGAACCAATTCGTAGTACTGACTAAGGTACTTGAGGAAGTAGTCGACACCAGGACGCTTGGCAGTGCGCCAGCCGTGCTCGCGAGACCACTCGCTGTGGATGAGCAAGTCTTCAAGGGAGAGAACCAGGGTGAATGGAGGACGTTGAGACTCGGGGACCTCGGGCAACAGCTTCTGGAAGGTGGGCTCGGTGTAGTAGGCGGCTTGGCTGCTCATGCGGTTCTTGACACGGGCGTACATGCTTTGAGGTGCCCAACCGGTGATGTGCTCAGGCTCGAGGCCTTGAGGGGTCTCGTCGGCTCCGTAGGGTCTTGTGAAGTAAGCGGTACCAGCAGCGGCGAAAGCCAGCAATGAGAGATAACCGTAGTTGGCCATTCTGGCGCGACGCTTGTCAAACGATGTCTCGTAGTCCTCGCGGCGGTATTGCTCATCCTCACCCTCAGCACCACGTCTGCCGCCAAAGCCAGCAGCTTCGGGAGTGGACTCGGGAGTGTCTTCACCAGTAACCTTCTGCTCGGTGGGGTTTTGCGCGCTAGCTTCCTTCTTCATAAACTCGAAATCAAAGGTCGAGGGAATGCCTTGACGCAGATCAGGCAGGGGACCGGAGGGTTGCGACTCGGTGGGCTGTTCTGTAGGGGTAGTGTTGGCATCTGCGGATTGCGGGCCTGAGAAGGCAGGGTTGCTGGCTTCCGAGGCTTGGTTGGAGGAAGTGGTCTTGGGGAAAGGCCCGGGTTGTTCTGTGGGAGTGGTGTTTGCGGTGGGGGTGGCCTTTGTGTTGGCAGAAGCATCTGGCGCTACGGAGCCATCGGCGGCAGGGCGGACGGGTTGTTGTGCAGCAGCGGCAGGAGCAGCGAACTTGATGCTATCGGTGGGCTTCCATGTCTTGTCCTTGGGAAGGCTGGTGCCCGGCGAAGTCTGACGGGCAGAGGTGGCAGGTGAAGATTGCTTTGCTGGCTTGGGAGCAGCAGCACCGGCAGGGACGAAGCGGCCGGGTTTGGCTGCAGAGCGAGCAGAGGTGGAGAAGTGGGCAATCGAGGCCTTTGCCGCACGTTGCGCCGCGCGCGAGAGCATTGCGTGTCGAGGTTATGCGCGGGTGGGAGAGGAGGTTGTTGGTTGCGCCTGCGCCGGGAGATGTTCTTGTGCGACTCGTCGAGTCTGGTTGAGCGGGAAGGTGCGTGTGAGGTGCAGCCAAATAAACTTGGTGACCGAAGTGGAAGGAACGGGAAAGTCTTGAAAGCTCTCCAGGTCGGCGTCTCCAAAGCACCGATGACTTCATGTCCAATCTAGACAGGTATCCCGTCATTGTCGAGAAGCCATCACTGTCGACTAGAATGCTTTGATTTCTCTATGCAGCCCTGGGAATGCGTGTTCACCCTCGGCCGCGACCTCAGGCCTCTTCTCAGTCATGGCCGACCCTGGTATGGCTGATGATCGTTTGCGCCGTCCTTGGCCAGGCAATGACCAAGTCTGAGGTGGATGCCTTGAGGTTTGTCACATGTCACACTTTCACCTCCTTCTGTCGCAATTGCTCACTTTGAGCTAGAAAGGATACCCGCTCCGTCTTCTACCATGGTCTGACCAACTACCGCCATTTCGCCTACCCGGACGATGAATTGCGACCACTCTCATGTGCACCCCTGACACGCGACCGCGCCAATCCCGCCCATATCGAGGTCAATGATGTTTTGGGCAACTACTCGCTCTCGGTTGTAGACAGCCTGTCTACCCTGGCCATTCTCGCTTCTGACCCGACTTCCGACACGGACGAGCACAACGCTCTGGAAGACTTCCAACATTATGTGGGATTGGTCATTCAAGAGTATGGAGATGGCTCGCCCGGTCCTGCTGGTCAGGGACGTCGTGCAAGAGGTTTCGACCTGGACAGTAAAGTTCAGGTCTTTGAGACAACAATCCGCGGCTTGGGTGGTCTTTTGAGTGCCCATCTGTTTGCCATTGGTGAATTGCCCATCCGTGCATACGAACCTGATATTGAAGAGGATGGGATACACTGGCCGAATGGCTTCGTATATGATGGCCAACTGTTACGACTTGCCCAAGATCTGGGTGAGCGACTCTTGCCCGCCTTCCACACCCCGACTGGATTGCCCTACCCCAGAGTGAATCTCCGCTACGGTACTCCTTTTTATGAGAACTCGCCCTTGAACAACGATCCTGAACATGGACAGTGTCACAAAACTCAAAAGCCAAAAGGATCTCGCGAGATCACAGAAACTTGCAGTGCTGGCGCTGGTAGTCTCGTGCTTGAGTTTACCACCCTGTCCCGTCTGACCAATGACCCTCGATTCGAACGTCTGGCTAAACGTGCTTTCTGGGCTGTATGGGAACGACGCAGTGCTTCTGGTCTGATCGGTGCTGGCATCGATGCAGAGACTGGTGCATGGATCGGCCCTTGGACTGGCATCGGTGCTGGTATTGACAGCTTCTTCGAATATGCTTTCAAGTCGCACGTCCTGCTATCTGCTCTGCAGGGTGATTCCTGCAATCTCACAGAAGACTCCCCGGATGCCTTCCTCCAGACCTGGAAAGACGCTCATTCTGCCATCATGCGCCATGTCTATCGGGACGCTTACTTCACCCATCCGCACTACGCTCAGAATGATCTGTACACCGGCGGACCACGACTCACATGGATAGACAGTCTGAGTGCTTACTATCCTGGTCTATTGGTTCTGGCTGGTGAGTTAGACGAGGCCGTCACTGCTCATCTTCTGTATACTGCCTTATGGTCAAGGTATGGTGCTCTGCCTGAAAGGTGGGATGCAACTACTGGCGCTATCCATGGCGGTCTGAGATGGTGGGGTGGCCGACCAGAGTTTATCGAATCTACGTGGTATCTATATCATGCCACAAAAGATCCTTGGTATCTTCACATTGGCGAAATGGCCTTGCGTGACATCAAACGCAGATGCTATACCAGGTGCGGTTGGGCAGGTCTGCAGGATGTTCGAACAGGCGAGAAAACAGATCGCATGGAGAGTTTCTTCCTAGGTGAAACTGCAAAGTACATGTACCTGTTGTTTGACCCGGACCATCCTCTGAACACGATTGACGCACCTTGGGTCTTTACGACAGAAGGACATCCGTTGATTGTCCCAAAAGCCAATAGGACAAACACGAGGAAACATCACAATCGAAAGGAGGCACAGATCAACACCGTGCTGAAGCCTCGAGCGGAACAGTGTCCATTGCCTCCGGCCTTGTTACCCCTGACAGTATCACCGACCGCTGCTAGACCAGATGTCTTCCATGCTGCTTCTCTAGCTCGACTTCATCTCATGCCCATTGGCAACAAACCTGGCGCTCCTTCGCTGGACTGGGCTTCTGATCATCCTAGTGTGACTATGCTTGGTCCTGAATCTCCAACCAATTTCACTTTCTACCCTTGGACTCTGCCTCTTAACCTGGTGCCTATAGATGGTTATAGCACTAAGCTATCCAACAAGCCGACCTTTGATCTCACTTTCCCTACTACTGCTGGTACAGGTCTCGAGATTGGTACACTTCAAAAAATTGATGGAGGTGTCCTTGTCAACTCAATATCGGGTTTGAGATTTGGTATGGTACTAGAATCACCGGCACCAGAAGAGCACGAGTACAGAATATACACTCTTGGCAACTTTGCGCTTGGCCGTGACGAGCACATCGCATTGAGTCGAGACACCTTGTCACAAATTAACCCGACAGATCCACACTTTACACGCATGCGTGATGTTGAAGCCATGGATCTGATCCTTGATGTACCACATCCTGAGGAATCCGTTTTCGAAGCTCTTGTGTATAATAACACTGCACTGACTGATCACGTCTTCGACTTCAGTCTCGACTTCGACCTGGATGCTTTGGGTGCCACTTCCAATCCCGGCGACATGGTTTTGGATTCTCTACCGAAAGCTCTTTTTGCTGATGTCCATCGTCTGGCGGAACAACTCGATGGACTGGTCGGCGTTCTTCCTGATGCTGACAGCATAGATGACGCTCTTCGTGACGCGGTCAATCAGCTTCGATCAAAATCTACCGCTGCCTTGCCGTCCTCCTCGGCAGCTCCAACTCAGCAGAAGAAGGATCTACAACGTTTCACTACGCCGGCAATGCTACCTATAGGACCTGGTGCAGCACCTTTGCCAGCAATGGTTGATTCGTCACCCGATCCGCGAAGTCTTTCTACTGGAAGTCTTCCTTACAAGACCATCCTTGTCATCGACTCTGATCTGTGCAACACTGCTCCCTTACCACTCGACCTCGTCACGACGCACACAATCCTCATAATTCGCCGTGGCGGCTGCAGTTTCAGCAAAAAGCTCTCTGCTATCCCTTCATTCCCACCTTCTGCCAAGTCACTGCAACTAGTCTTGGTGGTAAGCTTTGGAAGCGACGAAGGGACGCGGCCGTTGGTCGATGAAGTGCAACTGACGCCTAAGGGACTACCGAGACGTCATCCAATTTGTCTTGCTCTTGTTCCAGGTGGTCAAACTGTCTGGGACACTTTTCTCAGAGGAGCGAGTACTGTAGGTATCGTCGATGATACTGGTGTCATCAGTACCTTGGATGGCAGGAAAATAAACACTGCACAAGCTGAAGCCGGAGTTATACAAACACAAGCAATGGAAACTGGCAAGAAGAAGGCTAAGAAGACAACCAAAGCAAAAGCGAAAGGGAAGAAAGAGGTCGAAGCAGTTCCTGGCATTGGTGTCAGGAGGAGATTTTACTTCACCAGCAAGGGTGTACGGATTAGCAATCTCATCGTTACTTGAGCTGAATGCCAATATTTTCTTTCTCGTTACGCGTTCTTTTCGGTATGCTCACCTGATGAGGCGTTTTTCTTGCAAGTCGGGTGGTGTTGGCGTTGCGAAGCATCTCCGCGGCTGAATGGGCAAGGCACGCCTGGAGCGGGAAAGTGTATATCCTTTTTCCAACGACAACTGATCGAATCAATACGTGAAATCCAGCATATCGACATGAGCCTTGGAGTTTAGATGGATTACTTAGTTCAACTCTTTCCAAGCGAAAGATAGAAGCAAAGTCGTGTCTGCCACATCCTTGTCGTTCCCCTCGGAAGTGTCGTCGCAAACGCTCGGTTCTCGTTCTCGGGAAGGAACGAACTGCTCTCACGTCACGCTCAATGTTTTCTCTTTCTGATGACCAAAGCGCAGATTGCTTGTGGCCCTGATTGGAGCTGTCACAGTCACAGAAAACACACAGCTTTTTCTCACAGGGCAAGTTTAGGGATGTTGCGGATGCTGCGGTTTCGCGTCCGCATCGCCCGAGTGGTTTTCGCTCTGCCATTCGGAGTATAAAATGTTATCTCTACGTTTGTCACATACAGCTAGGTTTTTCTTTCTTATCAACATTGACTTCTACAGCTTCAGCTCATCTCGGTACTGAACTTTCGAGGCTACAAAACAAGCAATTAACAGCAATATGTCGTTGACACCGGATCAAGTCAAGCTTATTAAAGCAACTGTGCCTGTGTTAAAGGAGCATGGCACCACAATCACCGCCCACTTCTACGACCTACTTCTCAAGGAAAACCCTTCCTTGAATGGCATCTTCAATCAAACGAATCAGAAGAATGGTCATCAAGCTGGTGCATTGGCTGGCAGCTTGTACGCATACGCCTCGCATATCGATGACTTGGGTGTGCTGTCTCCTGCTGTTGAGAAGATTTGCCACAAGCATGCAAGTATGTACGTACAACCCGAGCATTACGATGTTGTGGGGACGTATCTGTTACGCTCTATGAGTGATGTGCTTGGTGAAGCCTTGACGCCGGAGATACTCGAGGCTTGGGGACAGGCGTATTGGCAATTGGCGAACATTGTAAGTATTGTCTTCTCTACTTTCTGACGAAGTCCAACGACTGACCAAATGATATAGATGATCAAGCAAGAAGACTCACTCTACAAGTCGGCCGGTCCTTGGACATCCTGGCGCGACTTCCGCATCGTCAAAAAAGTTCCCGAGTCTGACGAGATTACATCTTTCTACCTTTCTCCTGTGGATGGAAAGCCATTGCCTTCTTACCTACCTGGCCAATATATCAGTGTCGCCACCTCAGTCCCATCACTCCACTATGATCAAAATCGCCAATACTCGCTCTCCACCGCGCCATCACCAGACCACTACCGCACCAGTGTAAAGCGCGAATCAGAAATCACTCATCCAGCCTACATTTCCAACATCCTGCACTCCGACAAGAAAGAAGGAGATGTCCTTCAAGTGTCACATCCTTACGGCGAGTTCTATGCCGATCCCAAGGGAAATAGCAACGGAGCCTTGGTCTTGATTTCCGCGGGTGTGGGGATCACTCCCATGGTTTCCATCCTCGATACTTTTGTTCAGGAGAGGAAAGATCGCAGAATCAGTTTTATCCATGCGACGAGATCATCTGGTGTTCAGGCTTTTGGATCTCATATCCGGGACACTGTTTCCAAGTACCCACATATCACATCCGTCATCTTCAACAAACTTCCCTCGGTGGATGCAAAGCAAGGCACAGATTATGACTTTGCTTGCCGCATGGATCTAGATAAACTGGACAAGCAACAGGATCTATGTCTGCATGACAAGCAAGCAACTTATTACATCTGTGGTCCCGGTGGCTTTATGAGAGATATGGGAAACAAACTCCAGAGTTACGGAGTCGAGGAACAGAGGATCAAGTTGGAGATTTTCGGAACGGGCAATTTGTCATAGAGGATCATGTGGGACAGATGGCCATCTCCACTTTGGTAGTGACTTGTAGTAGTTGGTTTTTCATTTTGACAGTATGGTGGGGTATGCAAGATTAATGTTAGAGAAAAGTGCAGATTGTTTGAGCCATCACTTTCCTTCTCGGGTCCATGTCTACGACCTCTGACTCTCGATATCGCTTGCATTTAGGACATAGAAACTTTGAGCAACCGAAGGCACGGCTGCAATCCGTTTGGTCAAGTCGCTGTATCAAGCCCCGTCATCGAGATGTATGAGATCAACATTGATATCAAAGTCTCCTTCTCTTGCTTCAAAGTTACAAATACGCCAGCATAGACAACCAAGATACTGTGGCCGTACATACAAGTAGAACAAAACAATATCTATATCTAGAGCGATCAAAGTAAGTAAACTCTTAAAACTACATGAGAATGTGGGAAAGAAAAGATAGCGTGTCCTTGTGATAAACCAGATGAGAGGATTGCATTATATGGATAACTGCACATGCATGCATACGAAAGTGTATATTGCAGCATAAATCTGGCTTGGCTTTGATGTTCCATTGATCGGTATGTCTATATACCATGCCAGTCATCGCATACACTCGGGACTACTGGAGACTAGCAAGTGCAAGTATTTGTGATGCTTCTGTAGCTATCCGAACACTACATATATCGTTTGCTAACACTTGTCGTGCAGGGTTTTGAGATGGGAGCGGAACAATGCGTTGCTGTGCGGTTTTTTTGGCATCCATCATTTAAAAACACGGTCGTCCGAATAACAATATCACAACGCACTGGATCGCTCGAAGTTCTGGAAGACGTCCATGGAATAACCTAGTCAACACTCCTATCAACATGCACTTAGAAGAATACCACTGCAACATCTCGCCATCGCCCTTTCGACCAAGAATCTCACTGTTGCGGCCCCCACCCTGTCTTTGACGCACGAGCCCCAGCCTTTCCCGGCTTGGCGCGCCACACCCGCCGAAGCCTCAGCCCCAGCCCAGCACGTGCCACAGTCAGCAAAAAAAAAAACTCTTCCACTACCAGGTATGCCATACAAACGGCAAAAGGAATGTCAATTGCAATTGTTGTGATAGGAATAGCCGAAGGCGGGGCTCGAACCCGCGACCTTGAGGTTGTACTTTATCGAGTGATAAGAGCCACACGCTCTACCGATTGAGCTACCCCGGCAGGTCTGATTGATCGAAGTTCACTGGGTGAACTGGCGCTGATTGCAGATTGATGGTGGCAGGTTGATGGGGATGGCTTATATTCCTCAACTATCACGCTCTGACTATTGGACGAGGCCAAACAAGGATAAGTTCTGGCAAGCCAGTCCACTTACTCTTGCTGCTCAGTGTGCATTAACAAGATCGCTGCAATATCTCTTTTTCTTCTTCTCAGTACAAAAGCAAGGACCAGAACCTCTTGGGGTATTCAAAGCAAGCCCCAGTCCTTCTCCAGATAAAGTGGTGTAACTCAACTCATGTCTGACATCTCAAAGTTGGCTTTTGAAGCACTGTCTGCAGACTCTGACTCTGACAGGAGATAGAAAAGGAAGACTGGCGGTCAGTGAATCATCTGAAGGTTCCGCTGACTCCCAAGGTATGTTCAATGCAGTAAGCCACATCAACAATTACAATTGTGAGGGATTTGTTTATTCCATGGGATCAGTGACCTGGTATCTTTCTGTAGGTATAGTATCCTTGTAAAGCAGATCTCCATGGCCAGAAGAAGCCATGTTGATTTAGTTCATCATCAGCCACACGCCTCTTGATTATCAAGGGCGACACCGGAGGACATAAGAGTAACGCGAGCTTCGAAAGAAGTAAGTGAATTCCGTACTGTATGCTTCTGTGTACAGCTCGACTCTTACACCTAGCCTTTCGTCCGACTCTGATGGAGCCATGGTGTATTTCCATCATGTCGATCAAAATGGATGAATGTAACAGTCCATACAGGGCCATGCTTTCTTAGCATGGTAGGAAGTCTTCTTTTCCGTCTTACAAATCCTGCATATCTGTACCAAAAAAAAGAGCTGATTCATGGACCCCTATATGTGTGTTTCTGGATTCATAATACTCAACGCGGTCACTATAGCAAGTGACCTAGCCCTAATGCCAGCAAATTTGCCGTTGCTCGGTTCGTCCTTTGTAAAGTCATGAGCTCGCGGCATTTCGATGGATGGTTCTTCGATCCACGAACGGGAGGAACTGCCATCTCTGGTGAAAAGGTTCCACACTAACCCCTGGTAAGTGAATGGGAGTACTGTACGTTGCACTATTAAGCCACTGACCACTTTTGTTGGATCGGAAGACCAGGTCATCCAACGGACGGTTGTGGCCATAACAACCATTATCGACTGGAAAGGAGGGTCGCTGTGTGGGCCGAGGAGTTAGCTTGTGCATGGGAGGGGTATGACAACAAGTACAAGACTTTTAGCGTCAGGCAAAGAACGGGAAGATGATCGAGACCATATGCAGCTGGAGTCTGCTCTTTCCCCTCAAGCATCACGCAGAAGGACTGTGAGACTGCTCTGCAACTGGCTTACTCGAGACGGGCGAATCGTCGTTCAAGTAAGGCATGAGGAGTTAGTTACATGAACCCCCTGACTGCTGGCCGTGGTGGCAGAGCCTGACGGCATCTTCATTCGGGTAGCCTTTTGGTAGGGTGCGGGTGGCATCATCACGCTGATGGGATCCCGTGTCGTTCGGGGGACCCTCGAGATTTTCGTGCTCTCGCTTCTTACTGGTCTATGTTTGCTTCATGTGCTTGAGATGTATTGTTTCTTCGATACTGACAGCGGTTTGAGGCAGCCACAAAGTCCTGGGTTTCCACTATCGACGATCTATACACATACGTACGATTACCAAAGTTGCACAACGTATATTGGATCTGCCAAGATTTCCACGTCTCTCAACGAGAAGTAAGGCTTTGGGGTGTTAGAGGTCGTGAGCACTGGAATCAGAAGTTGTGGAAGTGCGACAACGAAAGACCACTATAGACATTTGTCCTGTTGACACGAATGTCGATGTTGACACGACCCGTGGTGGAGACTGGAAACGACCTCAATTTCGCCTAGTAAGTGCATTCGGGTCGTAGCTTAGTGTGCACCCTTTCTGTGCGCGATAACTCCCCGAGAATTTTTCACGAGCATAGAAAGCAACAGATTCACGGCTCTAGATCGACCTTGTCGAGGCATGACTGCGGAAATCATTGGTGCAGAAGATAGTATGATGGAACGCAATGGATGAGCCATCGTCGAGTGCCCACTTACTCGATTACCGCAACGATCACTACCTGCCTGGAATCGAGTGTAGATGACCGCCTGAACATATCACCATTCTAGTTGAGGGAGACATGATCAGGAACACTACTTGAACAAGTGGCTGACCACGCAAAAGTTCTACCAGGCACAGTAATGTGGAAAGGAGCCAGAGACTTGTATCAGCAGCTTGGCCTTGATAGAGTACTCGATGTGATAAATCCAGCTCCTGCGACGAAGAGAGCCACGCGGGACTCCACGGCCTCAGACAATCATCAGCTTCACCTTTTCTAAGCAGACGGCGTGTTGCTGTCGTGCGACACAAAGAGTTCGAGAGAGACCATGGGGTATCATACACCCAAGTGTCAGCCTCTGTTTGACTTGAGGGTCTGTATGGGACTAATATTGCGCCTGGCATCGTTGTTCTCTGCGTCTGTTTGTGTCGGTGATTTTTGGAAACCACATGAGTGTTTCTTGCTTGTTCGGAAATGGGTCTGCGCTACTGGGAAGCGCTACCGAAGGGAGACATGCGAGACGAACATGCACTTCTCGTGGGTTGTGGCATGTCAACGATTGGTCGGCGAAGACAAGAACAAAGTAGCGGTAACGACAGAGTGGCAGCATGGACTGTACCTGGCAGAACGACAACGGTGTTAGCTCGAATCGCGTCAGCACATACTTGCGTGTATGATCTGTCAAATGAACCAAGACAGCGAGCGAGCGGCGGAAAGTGAAATGACAAGCGGGATCTGCTTGTGTTTCCAGCTGTTCAATAGGGACACTGGGCCTCTCCAATGAGCAGTAGGGGTTGTCAGGACAGACGTGCTGAGTACCGGCAACTTGTGACATTCAATGCAGCCAAACAGTTCGCCAATAGAGGCAGAAGTTTTACTGGCGTGAAGATACCCGAAGACTCCAGTCGTCGTATGAGAGCTGTACACTGGGCGATGTTGGACGAGAACGACGGGACGCGTCAGACTGTTTCGACGGATGTGGACACTATCGAGGGTTGGCTGTCAGCATTGAATCGTGAGAGCACGATGCTCAAGATGCTCAGTCAACTCAACAGGGGTAACATGGAGAGGAGTATCCTTTCCCAAGCACATCCCTGAGCTTCTTCAGAATGCACATGTCCTAATAGCACACTCCATCTCTTACCATGACCGTCGTAGACGACAACAACGATCCTATGGCCCACTCAGACACTTCGCGATTGATTCCAGATTCGGTCCTTGTAGCTGCTCCGCTCTGGCTTCTGTCGGCCGATTGAGGCTATCGAAAGTCAGGAAGTTGTTCGGGAAAGGGGCGATATCTTTGTGAGCATCTGCCGTGTGTTCTGAACGTTGATTCCAGCGATTCATGAGACACAACAACAGGATGCCGATGCCGCAAGTTGGATCGCGTTACGTGCTTGAGCGTCGGAAACGGATCGAGGGCTGAGTAACATCGGGGTTCCCTTGCCAGCGATGACAGGGACACGACTCAAGACAGCGATATGAGTTTGCACAACCCTCGGAAGGTCTCGACATGTGGCATGATGGTAAGCATAGTTCATCGACTACAGCCGCGGAGACAGCATCAAAACTTTCAAACGAACAGAAGAATGGAGGGTAGTATGCAGTATTGATGTGACACGTCCTGTAGGGCGTGATTCGTCCAAGAAGCGTCCCAGGTCGCACCTGCCGTCATGAGGTACCCCTTACCAGGATAGTCAATACTGCCAAGAATTAATCAATCCGAGCTTGAACGCATGGTGGACAAAGGAAAGGCGGCGAGACTCAAAGCAAACGGCTTCCTTCTTGCCAGAAGCTTAGCAGCATGAATGCCATTACCATGAGGATAAAGCATGAATCCTCCCAGAAACGCATTCATGGGCAGGCTTCATCAAGAATTGACGAATATGGGGCAAGCGCAGGAGGATTCGTTTCAGGAGTTGTCGTGATGCCTTCGTGCAGTAGTAGGCCAGATCTTCCGTTTACCAGAAGATATAACGTTAAAGTTACAACGGCACTTTCCTGTGGCAGTCTAGATCATATTTTAGCAGAGATGAAAGTTCTCTGATGGACGGTGTCGCAATGTAACCAACCGCATCTCCGGAAAGCAAGAGTTCAGAGATCTTCCTCATGTAACGACGAGAGCCTCTCACCAGCATCCGTTGCTTGCCATAATCCGAATCTTGGTCGCGATTTCAGTTGCAACGACACAAAACTTGTGGTCAGCAACGTACATCGATGCCCTAACACTAAAAGACTCAACAGTCATATGATCCTTCTTCAGAGAATCTTACAACAACAAGGCGACTAGACTCGCTGAGAATCCCGACAGCAGAGCAAGTCTTGAGGGTGACGGCCAGGAAATCACAGATGATCACCCACCTGTCGTTCCTTAGTTCTAGCGCCAGCTCCACGACGCCTCCAGGCTCCAGCAAGCGGTGAACATGTTCCGTCTCGCCAAGCTGTCGGTTTTACCATCGACGATCCTTGTATGCTGTTTCCCAACTGGGTCACCATGGTGAGCATAAGTGTCTGAAAACCCCAGAGATCGTCGAGCACTTCCGATTGGCAGAACAGCTTCCGAAGAAAGCCCAATTGGCTGACAAACATCAAGGAGTTTTCAGAGACTTATGCACGGGATGGTGTGGGTGGTGAATGGACGAAATTTTTGGGTCTACATCGGAGATAATCCCAGAACCAAGAAATTGTGCCTCATTTCCTGGATCGGCATTGTGCATAGTCTTTCATGCGTGACTTACGGTGGATACTGCTGATCTCTGTAACAAGCCCTGTTGATTGAAAGATGTATGCAAAGAGTGGTACAGTAGCTTGGTATACGACGTACGCGTAGGTGCCGTGGCCGAGATGCTGGTGATGTCTTGTCAGCAGACCGAGAAGGTGATTTAGACAAGACTCCTGCGCGTGCACTTGTCATTCACGTAGCCACAGAAAGGAAGAGGTCCCTGGTCCCAGCGATGTCGCATGAACCACGACACGGTCATTAGCTAACCGCCCGTGCCTGGGCCGGTTCCATTAATCAAAAGTAAGCTTTGGTGGTGTTGCTGATCGCGTTACCCTTTGGAGGCGTCAACCGAGTCAGGGTCAGCCTCCAGAACATGAGGACGCCAGCAAAAGAGGGAGCTGTTGACGGGAACGATCTGGTTGGATGACAGACGTAAAAGACGTTCGTGTTAGGTGCCGAGGCGGAAAACGGTCAGGACGACGCACGGAAAAGCTCCCGAACAATTGCATCTGCAAGCCAGCCGTTAATCCATTGTCTGCAGCACGGCAGATTCCTTGTCCAATCTCGATTGCCACCTTCTGGCTGACGAGATGTGTCAAGTTTGTTGCATTCCAGAGGAAGATATTGGCGAAGCTGCAGTGAAAGGGTGTGTCTAGGAGTAATCTCGGGTCAGTTGGAAGGTTGTGGTCGGCGCTCACAGCTGCCGGTTTGGCCGTGAAAACCCCAAGCGAAACGACGTCGCCGAGTCGCGGGGGCCACGCGACTTGGGGCTCTCCCGTCTTGTTTCCCTGAGAGCTTCTTCGCCACGCGGTAAGAGCAGCCACATTACCGCTCTTAACAGAACCCTCACGGGCCATATCCTGTTCCAGACTTAGCGACCTCCTCTGATCATCTTGCAGCTCCCAGTTCGATGCGTTGCCTACCATCATGGCGCCATCCCCGGTGCCATGTGCCATTGGGTCCTCAGATCTTCCCGCTCCGATCACGGTGCGACACACACGATGATCTGATTCGGGTATCTGCATTTACCGCCAATTCTTTTCTGCCTCTGACAGTTGGTAAGTGCATGCCGACCGCAGGCAGGTCCGACCGACCAAGTAAAGTTAGACACACCTCGTCACTCGTCAGAGCACCGGGCAGAATATCGGTTCGGAAGTCGCGATACCAAGGCCTGGATTCCGTACAAGCCGAGTCGATCATGTAGGACTTGGGACTAGTTGCACGCTGCTTGCATGTCCAAGGGGCATGTTCATCTTTCTATTTTCTGTCACCGTCATACAGGCATAGGCACAGCCACAGTTCGCTTCTTAAGCTTCTCCACAGCAACCTGGACTGGGCTCGTCGTGTTCTCGAATCACAGCACAATGATTGTCGTGCGGCAGCACAACCGAGCCGCTGCTTTGCGTGGCTCAGTGGCAGCAAGAACAGTGCCCGTTGTACCTATGTTTCACCTTTCCACAGGGACACCAAGCCAGGGCATGACTCTCGCAGCGGCCAACTCGCGCCGAGCATAGCAGCAAAGCCAAAATCCGCTAGCCATCGATATCGTTCAGGGCAGAACAGGCGGGCGCATGGCCAAAATGGCTTTGGCGTCTCAGCAAATGTCGGACGAAGCAATTTTTCGGCACATACTTGATGGTTCATGCTTCCTCGGTATCAATCTGGGAGACAACTTAGACAAGTCTCCTACTTTCTCGCGTCGACCAATCCGCTTTTGCACAACCTCTACCCGTGCATGGTTCATGACTGTGGCAATTACTGCGTCGCTTAGCCACATTTGAACGAGCCGATGCTGGGCATTAAAGTCTAGGTCTGCATACCTTCCCGAATATTAAGGTGAGCGGCGCTCTCCCTCAGGCTTGTCCAGCTACCCAACAAGCCTCACGTTTCGACACAACCTTATTCACACACCCTGTACAGGTTTGGTTACATCATTCGGGCGAGAGGCAAGACATAGCGACCACTCCTACCCGACAATCTGGCGCTTCTACAACGACCACTGGGGACAAGTCAAGTTGGAGCACGTTTGACTGATCTATCGTACTTCACCGCAGCCGTGGCGAATCCTTACGGCAACTACTCGTTCCAGTATGGAGGGTCGACGGCCGAGGGGCAAGACGGCCAGGAACAGGATCAATCAACAAGCTCAATCTATGGACATACCTACCTGGACCATGGATACTCGACGTTACAGCCTTCCTATTTCCCGCTATCTATGCAATCAGAATATCACATCCTACCTCAGCAGCTACAATCTACTATAATCACTCAGCCGAACACCAGCATCCCACACCATAACCCGGAAAGGAGCAGCATTGCGACGTCGATTTCAAGCCAGCTGAGTGGTTCAACTCAATACGACAACTCCAGAAGGCCCTCAGAGTATGGGCACTCGGAGCCACCATCGCGCAAGAGAAGCCGCGCTGACGACTTCCAACCGGCCACCCATGAGTCTCCAATGTACAACACTAATCTAACTCTTAATATACCTACCATGATGGGGTCCAATGGGCATCATTCCTCGAACCTTGTTTCTTCATTTCAGTTCCGCGCCCCACAGCTCCCACAAGCAACCTCTACAGACCGGTCACCCCAGAGCGACACCCAGAAGCTTCAGTCACAGCAAGCATACAGCCCCGCAGAAGCTGTGAACACGAACCAACATCACCACCACCGTCTACCGCCCCACTCGCCGACCCTCAAACGAACTAAGCATGGTGAAGAGGTCTCACCTGTTGGTGACCCAGGGCCGCCTAGTATGGTTGGAAAAGAAGGAATGCCAGAGCCCGCGCCTAGACCGAAGGGCCCGAAACTCAAGTTCACCCGAGAGGACGACGCGTTGCTCGTCAGACTGAAAGAAACCAAGAATTTGACCTGGAAACAGATTGCCGAGTTCTTCCCAGGTCGCAGTGCGGGCACATTGCAGGTCAGGTACTGCACCAAGCTCAAAGCCAAGACCACCATGTGGAACGACGATATGGTAAGTCACACATTTCTTTATCTTGTTCGACACCCCCTTTCTGGAATGGCCACCCGGACAGTCTTCTCAACTATGGACCGGCAAGATCATGCGTCTTCTCGACAGAGCTATGATGATGACAATACCCTACCGACTCTTCCGAGCATCAAAGAACACTGGCAGACAGTATTATGGACCGGAATTTCTCAGACAAGAAGACACATCATACCCCTGACGACCAGAAATAGCGTCTTCAGCTGGACTCGCACAGGCCTGCGTCCCGAAGCCGAATCTCGTGGCACTCTTGCGAAGTTCAACGCTTCCGAGGACGTGCACGATAATCATCCGGCCTGGGAACAGCAGAGCTATCTTAGGTTATGCTTCGGCGCCTTCCTTGGAAAGCTTCTTGCCAATCGGTACTAGATTACAGTCAGCGCAGGAACGCGTCCTTCACATGGCTGTGGCACACCTCCGGACCTCGTTACACAGCTCGAACCGCCCAAGGACACGCCCGGACCCATCGATAGCACACACGAAGCTTTGCCACGCAAGAGTGCTAACTTTGACTTAGATCCAACGTCTTCGCACGGCGATACAAGATTACGACAACGACCGCTGGCGGTTCATCTCGAGCAAAGTCGGCAGTGGCTTCTCTGCTGCTGCATGCAAAGCAAAAGCAGAAGAGATAGAGGCTGAGGGTATGCGAGAAGAAGACGGTGCATCCTCTGGCTCTGATGATGACCAGCAGGATGGCGTAGATGGGGACGGCGTCGAAGAGGAAGAGACAAAGGGAGGAATTGAAACATGACACACGCGCATCACCGGAGCCGAGTCAAGGACAGGAGTTTGAAAAAGAGAGGGATACACACACCTGGCCATGCGGAATGGGAGACAAGGACGTACCATCTTGCCGTCTGTCCCACTGCCAGGCCGTCGCAGCCGAGCAGCTCCTGCGAGATTGGTCGACATGGTATCTCGAGTTTCTTGGTATAGCACGAAGGCGTCAACTTCAGCATGGAACAGGTACTCACGACGCCGACGGGCCTTGCGCACCTACCGCTGGATTCAGGACCTGTCATCGTCGCCGGGTCATCCCTGATCCCGCACTCGCCCGATGCATATCATTCGATTGCCTATACCAAGCGCGTTCGCGAGCGCGGGATCCTCACTAGTGAGCCAAGCATACCTGGAGTTTCAAGAGTACTCCACGATACCAGTCCAATCAGATGATGTGGAAAGAGGATGACCGTCACTGGTATACCAAGTCTCTTACAGGAGCTTCAGTTGGAAAAGGCGGGAAAGCGGCCGGAAGTGCGCTTTCGCGTGGTGGTCGAAGACGACAACACGGATGTTGAGCAAAGGGGAGATGGTGCTCTGAACATTACTCCAACACAAACATCTTCAAAAGCCACTATCATCCCATGACTTTCCTCGCTTGGAAGAGTCCGTCTTCTTCACTTGGCATACCGCAAACTCACAATCCAAATACAAACTATCAATGCAAAACTCTTCGTCGCACACTGCTGCCTAGAAATCTTCCCCCATTCGTGACTGTGATAAACAACCCGCACTGAGTAGTCAAAAACCCTTCCCGCAAACTCTCTCATCGTGCTCACCCTAACCCACGGTTCAGCCTTTTCTACACAGTCACCTACTTTGACTCATACCTCATCCGCGTGACTGTCTCTCCATGCATGAATTTGAGTGTGCGCGTATCGGGAAAAGCCAAGTTTTGGCATTTTTTTTTCTTTTTTGGAAACATGATCAGAGTTGGTGGGAGATCCGCGATCTGTGAAGAGATAAGATAACAGGGGATTTTGATATCACAGGTTCTGGTTCTTTTTCGTTTGCCCCTGGGGAGGAAAAAAAAAAATGCTGGATCCAAAAAGGAAAATCCATAGATTTCAAATTAGAGAGAAACGAAAAAGATTAGGATAATGTACATGTAGAGGAAACATCTAACAAGTTTGGATATTTTGGTGTTGCGAGGTTTTGCGCTGCGCACAATGACTCTCCGTTTGGCTTTCCCTTGCACCTTTTCGTTTTGGAGGCACTTGAAGCCAACGAAAAATATTCTACATTTGCGACAGGGTCTCGGCTATTCTGCGAATCGGAAGGCGTCCATCATAAAAGTCCAGAAGGCTAGAGCACACGAATGGACCCAGTGGCTTGGAGCTCGCTGTCATGGGGTTGCTAATTCGGAACGAACTGGTGTTGGGCTCAAACTCTGTTTTGACCCTTTGCAGAATATGCTCATCGGAGATGGTCTGCGCTGAGTTGTTCCCGATGTGCGAAGAGGAAAGATGTGGTGATCCTTCGATATAGGGATGGATGATGAGTGTAGATGGCTGTCAAAACACAGTGTTTTTCGATGATGAAGAGAGTCCACTCAGAGCCGAATAGATCAAGTATATACCTGAGAGTTCTCGAGATATTCATGTATGCGATAATCCATCGGTTGGGAAATGTGATCAGAAGCGGTTAGGGAATTTTCTCTCGCGTGGCCAGGGTCAGTCATCGTGTCTACAAATATAAGTTGCTTCAAACTGTCCTACCTCGTTCGTTTTCCTCACCCAATTTGGGATAACACTGGAGCACCGCGTACTCACACGTCTCACAAATTTGGCTTGTACGTATATATTTTTACACTTGCCTTATACTCGATCTCTATTCTTATAGGCCTTTTGGCTCACCTTTGCACTTCATCGCAGAAAATGCCTGGATTTACATCCTTGAACGGAGGTGCAGCCCCCTCCGTCAACAGAGAGGTCGAACAAGTCACTGCTGTCACCGAAGCAGCATCTAGTCAGACTCGGGTGCAAACTCGAGGATCTGGGAAGGGCGACGAACCAGGACCAACCGACAACGCAAGTCTCATCGACACAGCAGATCCTGCTCAGGATGGAAAACCCGAGGAAAAGAAACGCGCACCCCCAACACAGGCAGATTACAACAAGATGAAAGTACATGTCGACGCTCAGGTGAAGATTTTCGCCGATCATGGTGTTCAATTGCCGAGAGGCATCGAATTCAATAACTCAGTAATCGCAAACATCAACACGAATGGTGTACCGGACGCTCTGAGCAAGCAAAACATGCCCTGGGATGACGACCAGAACGACTTCGTTTATCGTGCTGGACAATGCGGCT
The DNA here is from genome assembly GCA_026538705.1 of Aureobasidium sp. GC_Fusr_1. Taxonomy (NCBI): domain Eukaryota; kingdom Fungi; phylum Ascomycota; class Dothideomycetes; order Dothideales; family Saccotheciaceae; genus Aureobasidium; species Aureobasidium sp. GC_Fusr_1. Next base: position 8,839 of record JALPCE010000259.1, on the reverse strand, counting down.
GGCGACATGGGCGGATTGCCGCATATCTTGGCCGTTCAGAGCAATCGTCACGCTTGAAGTTGATGAAGATGATGAGAGTAAAGAAAGCAGAAGAGACTGCGAGACAAGGGACTGTCGAGCCAGAGACTGGAGTCTCACAGGCCGAATTCCCACACCAATCATCTTTGGTGAGCGACTCTTCTGGTTCACCTGGCATGCCTGTTGTGCCTGGCCCCTCTGGTCTGCCTCGAGATGGATCGAGATCTGCTGAGGGTGGCCATCAGCGCCCTGAGAAAGTATGGAAGATGCGTCCATGGGGAGTCATGTCGCCGACCAGCAACTACCATGTCAGAGTTTCAGAGACCACTCCCTCTTTTGGGCCATCTCAGGACCCCGATGGATTGTATCAGATGAGGCTTGAAGAACTGCCACGGTGGAGAGACTTCACACAAACCCTGCCATCGATAGAGCTACTGTCTGGTATCAACCCCATTGGAACGGAACATCTGTCTCATGCCGACAAGGCGAGGCATGATCGTCTGAGAGAGGTTCGTAACCGTCTAACAGAGGGGCAGTGTGAGCCCAGCAGCGAGCTACAAGCCAAGCCGGCATCAGTGGAGCCCCCCCTTGGCTTGCAAGAAGCTACCGCCACAGATGCAGATCCAGCACGCCATGGCACGAAGAGATGTGGACTCGATGACTTGGCCGATGCTGCTGATGCTGCCAGGCCATCTAAGAAGCCTGCATCGTCACGTCCACCGTATGCATATGCTCTTTCGATGTCGGGCCTTGACGTGGGTGAATTCGATGGCGGAGAAGGTAAGGTTGATTAAGGGTGTTCGGCGTATGGAGTTATGGATGATGGTTTTGGGAAGTTCAGAGACTAGCGTGTTGAAGCAATCTGGAGTGTTCGAGGAGTTTCGGGAGGTTCAGGAGTTCGGTGTTTTTTGTTTGTTCTTGCGCAATACATGGTGATCAGCGCTGTTTGAGGAATTGGAAACGGAATCCTCCTGTCTCATCACCATTGCGCGGTCTGTTGTACAAACTTTGCTCTTTCTGCTGTATATGAATTTCATAGACAAAGACCAAAAAAAGTCGCTACGTTGATGTAGCGCAGACACTCTCTTTGTCGGCGCAAGTGTTGTCACCTGAGACGGGAACGACCTTGTCTTGGACCACTGTTTCCCCTTGTGCCTTGCTTTATGAGTCGTTGATGGGCATGTCGACACCATGTCAGGCGTGAGGCGGTAGCACAATGAGTGTGGAGGGTTTCTACAAGGGTAGACGGTAATCGGACCATCTCGGCATAAGGAATAGCGGCCCGTTGAATTGCGTATCGAGTGATGATTGATGTTGAGTCTGCTGGCAGCGCTGGGGACGGGACGTCTGCGTGGGGTTGAACGTGGATGGGAGGTCGTGTTCTCTGAGCGATGGGGCATCGATGGCGCGGTAGCCGTATATCGAGACGCGAAGACGAGGCGCGGCTTCTCATCGAGAGAGGATTGGAAAGACGAGCTGATCAAGCGATACAGGCAAGGCACGAGCGGGGTGTAGCCTGAGACGGGCTCGAAAGCGCAGGAGCCTGTTTCTTGCTGAACTGAAGAAACACCGGAGACGCTTCTGGATGCGAAAGGTCGATGTGACAGGACAAAGAAAGGCGCTGCGTCAACGAAGATGGAAACAGCCAAAGCGTTTGACAAGCGCGTCAAGATCCAACAAGTTGTCTCGCAGCCCAGGAGACAACTTTCCGCTCAGACAGGCCTTTTCTTCCACTTGGATACAAGACTAAAGAGCTAGAGTCACTTTACCAAGGCTCGCAATAACCAAAGGTCTTGTCAAGGCCCAGGCAAAGTTGAATCTCGCTGTCTTGGTCCTCAGCTCTACATAGAGATTCGAGCCCCTGACAAGATTCGAACCAAGAATCTTGTAGGTCGCAACACCTCGTTCTTTATACGTACTGTAAAGAAAACTTTACAGTAGAGCCGCCTCCAGGCTCAATCTCCACTAAGAGAGATCAACACCACGTAGCATTGCAATGGTAGAATCTCTTCGTTCTCGAGCAGGATCATCACCTCATCGTGCTCGTCTGACCAAAAAAACAACGACCCTCAGGGGTGCAAAACTGATTTCTCAGAACAATATGACGCGTTAATACTTGGGTTTCCCTCCCCGTATTGCTGTAATCGCCGCCATGCCACATGGTTTTTGTTGTGAGCTAACTACCATTGCGCCACCCTGTGTTGAGCAGACGAGCCAGGAAACCCGAGGTAGCTTTGCCGCTGGGATGTCTCTTTTTTTTTTTTAGTATATAAGGGTAGAGCATTGCTTTGCAGAGAAGATGCGTTCCATGTTCGGTGCCTCCTTTTGGAATGTGTTCCAATACTGTTGCTCCTTGTTCCTGAAGTTGTTGTTTCTTTCTTCGTAGGCCAGAAATTCGTTCCGTCTTTCGAGTTAATGTTGTCGTTGCTGCGATGCTTAGGCACAATCGCTGCGCCTTTGGTTTGCAGCGTACCATCGCGCTCCACCACGCAATGATCTGCTTGCATAACAACCCTCTAGATCATCATCTATGGATTCATAGATCGCCAGACACTCTAGCCTCTCGAGACAAGATCGTGCTTCCCCATTGTAACAGAAACTTGTGAATGTTCGTCCCATTCTGCAATGCTTTGCGGAGTCAACCAAAGCAGCCGGACCTCCAAGCATCCCGGAGAATGGCAAGGCCATTGCAATGCAATTGTGAATCTCAATCAGTCTTTGTGTAAATATGCCTCTGAACCCCTGAAAAGACAAGGACAAATACGGCTACAGTCTTTCGAGTTTGTCCCAACCGTTCGAAAATCGATCTCCTGTGTTCGGAGAGTCCATCCGTTGCCCGGACTTGCTGGGTTTGGGCAACTGGCCCAGCTGTCGCCTACATCGTCGCCGACGAAATGCCAAGAATGAGAAGACGAATGCTTCGCGTCACAACCTTCCACGGGTTTCCTGGGTTAGGGGTACCGGTGACTGGCCTGAACCTTATTACCATCGCCGTTTAGTCCTGTCCACACCAAGAGCGTTCCGACGTCGAAGCGGCTGTCAGTCACATGTTCAGGAGTCATCTCTGCTCGAAGCAACCAACCCAGATGCTGTCGGTCCGGGCACCGCGTATTCACAACCATTTACTGCCTCAAACCCACTGATTGGGAGCAGCACGATGATTCGAAACACACATAAGAGAAACTCGATCTTTCGTGAGAGCTTCTTCCTGACATCCAAAACTTGCACCGGAAACATACTGTCTGCCAGCAACTTTTAACGCGACACGACCATCGCCATCACACACCGAGCATTATACCCATTGCGATCAACCTCGTCTCTGTCCCGCATCGAGTACCCTGCACGAACTTCGAGTCTTCTCATCGTGTTTTGTGTGTTTTCCATCGGAAACCCAGCAACCTCATCGCGTTTCTGTTTCGGCCATCGTGGTTCGAATACACCCATCGCGACACGGACATATCAAGCGTTTTCCGAGTAATTCCATCGTACTCCAAGAAGAAATCATGGCTTCCTTCATGAACCAGGCTCAGATCATCGGAACCAACCAGGTCTCCGACAACATCGCCAGCACATCTGCCTCTGCCCCAAGCATTTCGGGCAGACGCACTCTGGCCGGTGGAATCAGAAAGCGCGTCGTCAAGAACAAGTCCACGGATCTCGCAAATAAGGGCAGTAGACCCTGGAGTGATGGACAGCGTCAGGAGTTGATCAACCTCCACACCATGTACCCGGCCTGGCAAGAAGTAGCCAAACTTCTCGACCGAAGCGAACAAGCACTCAGGTCAGAGTGGAACAAGATCAACAAAGGTGATCGTGGTGACAAATGGCTGGAAAAAGCCGAGGCCTGTATAAAGGAACGCGAGCTCAAGTTCCCATCGGGCCCCAAAAGGTCAAGCACCAGAGATGCCACCGTCGCGACAACTGGTCACAACATGCAGACCCAGTCTCGCCAAGAGCCTCCTGCACCAGTCACTCAGAGAGCCATGCCCAATATGAGTGGATTCGAACTTCTCCTTCTTGCTGCCTACGGCGATCAGACAGCCAACTCCGACACAACTGACTTCGAACTCGTCCCTGCTGCTGCCACCAGCGACCAGAGAGCCATCTCCGATATGGACGGAGTCGAACTCCTCCTTGCCGCTGCCACCGCCGAACAGAGAATCAACCCCGAAATGAGCCGAATCAGACTTCCCCGTGTCGCTGCCAACAAGTACGTGAACAACGGCATGGATTATGATCGATGGATTGCACTCAAAGCACCCAAGTTGAAGTCATACTCCAAGTGCACCAAGGGAGTTTTGGAGACACAAGTTGACGCAGCTCTGCTTGCAATGGAGATAGACCAACCAGAACGACCTGACCCCTCTTCCGGAAATGGATCCCAGAGACAAGGCGGCCATTCCAAGACACCAAATCGAACATCAACACGTCGTGTCCAGTGAGACTCAGAGTCAGAAGGAGTCTCTCGGACAGCTTGAACCGGCTGAAGTCCATCGTGCCTTGCGATGGTTTAGCTGGTTGCCAGGAGGATTCTCGAGAGATATAAAGAGGAGGAATCTGAGCCAAGGAAGAAAGATGACAACACACGGACATGCACGCATGTCATATACACATGACGAAGTTGTCTTGCCAGCGGACCTTGAAACCTAGGAAGCCCAGTCAGGATGATTTAGGAGTTGAGAGCTGAGCATAAAGTTGAGGGCCTGGGAGAAATTTACGAGGCGGGATGAAGGTTGAGAACCAGAAGAAGACCAGAATGTTGGTAATTTTGGTTATTTTTGGTCGGTCAAGTCTCACCCTTCCCCGAAACGACACCGTCGACGACAACATCAACGATACGTGCTCAGCTCAAGCAGCAAGCAGCATACAGCGAACGAGAAAGCGACAAGATAGACAGAACTTTCCGCAGCAAATGCAAGGCCCCACTCTGCAACAACATTTTTCGCATCGTCATCCACCACGTATCTTATGGCCTGTAAGCCATTTTTCTTCTTTCTCCTGCCAGGTGCAGCTATGCACCACCAACTGCAGAGCTGCGATAGCCCATCTCATGACAGAGGACAGCCTCTTGGAAGGCTGTCTGTATCAAGTATGATGTCTGACCAACCACAGGGACCTCCTGTAGAGTCACAGGTGGCTGACAAGGCTCTCTTGAAAGCTCTGCACCGATGCGATGACCATCAAGGCAGAGCAAAACAAGCGGATCCAGAGCTATGTTGGCGAGACACCCACTCTGCTGGCCATCGCGAATATATGAAGAGCTGATGTTGATGCATGTTCATCTCTTTTGATGCATGCTCATCTCTTTGATTTTGGAAGGTCGTGTATCCGAAGGCATCTGAAAGGCGGTATCGGGATACTTATGAAGCCGCAGAATTCCTGTATGAGTATTTTTCGCATCGTGGCAACACCAGATAGGGTATCAGCTGTCGATTTGTCTCTGATGCATGAGGCTATACCACTTGATGCCAGCTGTCGTCTCCACTTCGGCGCTGTGAATTCGCATTCTCGCGTGTCTCTACTCCAGCACGTCCATTCTCGTGACTTTTGCACGCGATACTTGGTACACAAGTACTCGCACAACTTCATCTTCCAACGACATATTTGGCCAAGCGAGCCATTTGATGTGCAGTAGAGCTCAAGACAGGCAAATTCCTTCTCTTTGGGTCCTTGCCCTTCTCTGTACAGCATGATGATTTATAGTCCACGGGACGATACTCGAACTTCCTGCAATGATGCCTATTGCGAGTCTTCCTTTCTCCCTCATATACATACCGTAAAGCTCATATAGAGGTTATTCGAGGCAATTCTACAAGACCATCAGTGAGATGAATGACTAGACATATTTACGGTAAATCTTGATCAATATAGCACGTGATCTTTCTAGAGAATTGGAAGTCGAAGTCGAGCGCTGGCCAATCGTTCTGGCCACTCAAAAGTCGGCAGTCGCGTATCACCAACAGCCCGCCTTCCCAATTGAGATCTGCGACATCCCCTCATCAAACATGTTCTCTCATCACGCAGAAGCTGCCTTGGCTGACGTTCAGGCATGAAGAGCATCTCCAAACTCTCACGTGGCAAGGAGCCGCTTTCTATCTTTCCTGCCGTTCTGACAGAATCTGACTTCGACAAGCGGCAGTTCACCGCTGCGGCTCCTTATCTTAACTACGAGATATTCCGCGGACTTAAGCCAGTGTTCGACACTCAGACAAAGCAATCATTCGCATGTGCTCTTCCTGTTGGCTGAAGCAACCGCTTCAAGAATGGTCAGACTGGCTGGGTTTCTCTTTTTTGCTCGGCGGACTGATAAGGATCACTACCCCAAAACTGCCGTGTCTCCAACTGATAGGGCGATAATACAATGCACTGCATATCATATGCCTAGATAGGCATCTCAATTCGAGATATGCTTGCCCCTCGCCCCCCTTCTCATATATCGATTGTACTGTAAGTGGCATTTCTAATAGGCGGTTGGGCGTTGGGCATATCTGTTCTTGGCTTGTATCTTGCACCACACGGAGTTCTTTGCGAGAGACACGGCATAGACAATCACTTGATATATGTAAGTGATCTGATCTGCCATCTTTTTTGCCTTTTTGCCCATCTGTTTTTCTCCACACATACTCCGGTCACCATGTTTGAACCTCACGACAAGGAAAAAGCGCTACACTCCACACCAGAAGAGATCCCGGAAGTCGAAGTCGGAGAAGTCAAAGATGTCAAGAATGCAGATGCCGCTCTTGGCTTTTTACGGCATGAGGGCGAGGGAGTAGAGATGACGGAGGAGGATGAAAAGAGATTGGTCCGGAAGATTGATTGGATGATTATGCCGTTGATGTGGTGTTGTTATGTTTGCCAATACCTGGACAAGACGTTGATCAACTATGCCGCTGTCATGGGATTGTATGAGGATGCGAACATCACGAAGGCGGATTTCTCGAATCTGGTAAGTTGACTTTAGTGGTGAGGTGGTTGGAGTTGAGCTGACTGGTGTAGGCTTGGATCTTTTATGTCTCATATCTCGCTTTTGAGTTTCCTCATGGATATGGCATGCAACGCTTCCCTACTGCCAAATACCTGGGCGTCATGGTCTTGCTATGGGGTACTATCGTCACTGTCACTGCTGCTTGCCACTCCTACGCCGGTCTCATCACCACCAGAGTTCTACTCGGCTGCTTCGAGTCTGCAGTCGCACCTTCCTTGATGCTCATCACGACAATGTGGTATAAGAAAAACGAACAACCCCCTCGCGTCGGAATCTGGTATCTGGGCACTGGCACCGGTACAATTATTGGATCTCTGCTTTCGTACGCTTTCCAATACGTGCACTCTACCTCGCTCTATTCTTGGCAAATTCTTTTCTTGGTGGTTGGTCTGATTACCATTTGCATTGGTATCACTGTGGTCTTGATTCTTCCCGACAACCCAATGACCTCGCGTCTCTCGCACCAAGAAAAGATTTGGGCTATTGAACGTCTACGCGGCAATCAAACTGGTATCGAGAACAAGCACTTCAAGTCCAACCAAGTGCTTGAATGCTTCTGCGATCCTCAGACCTGGCTGCTTTCGCTCATCACAATATCATCATCTGTGCCCAACGGAGCAGTCTCGTCCTTCCAGGCTACACTTATCAAGGGATTCGGCTACAACAGCAAGGAAACTGCTCTCCTCCAGATCCCCGCCGGAGTGTGTAGCGTCGTGTCCATATTGATCGCTACATATCTAGCTGGCAGATTTGATCAGAGAGGTCTAAACATCGTCACTCTACTCATTCCAGGCATTCTCGGAGGAGCTCTGATGGCTTTCCTGCCAGAAGACAACAAAGCAGGAAAATTGATAGGAAACTACCTTACCAATTGTATCGGAGCAAGTCTGCCACTACTGTACTCATGGGTGGGAGCCAACTACGCCGGCCACACCAAAAAGGTATGTTCTCCCCTGCTCCTTCCTCTGCCTCTTCTGCGCCTTCCTGTTTACTGACACACGCGCAACAGGTCACAATGAACGCCATCCTCCTCATCTCCTTCTGTCTCGGCAACATCATCGGACCCCTGACCTTCCGTGCCGCCGATGCACCCGAATACATCCCCGCAAAGATTACAATCATTGTGACTTGTGCTGCTGCTGTGGTATTGACTCTGCTGCTCAGATTCTACTATCAATGGGAGAATAAGAGGAGGGATAGGGTTGCCGAGCAAAGAGGTCAAGGACACAAGGCAGATATTGAGTTTGCAGATGTTACGGATAGAAAGAATGCCGAGTTTAGGTATAGATTGTGAGATTTGAGTGGGTAGGGTAGGGAAATAGGATAGGGAGGAGGAGGATGAGCTTATGTGTTGTGATTAGAGAATGAAGCTTTTGTATTGTCTCATGCTTAAGTTCAGAGAAAGTTTATTTTCTCGTTGATAGATTGACTACAGATGAATCTGTATTCAGGCGTGAGGAAGGAAGCATGTCAAGTCGCGCTCCTGCCCAAGACAGAGGCCGTACTGGTCACACAACGTCGAGCGAGTCTGATTCTTTCGAAGATACCAAAGTGCATGAACCTCACAACTACATCTCTCATGTCTACGCAGTTAGCGATGCCGAACCCTCCCCATTCCGCCAACCCATCACCTTCCCAAATCAATTCTCCATAACTATCCATCTTTTTTCAAACTCACCTGCCCATCACTACCCAATTCTCACACTGTTACAATCCATCAACACCTAGAATCAGTCAATGCAACCACAATGGTCCCAACCTCTTGGTCCGGCACCCAAACTGCCGTTCAACCCAGATACACACAGCTGCAAAGATAAACTTGCACGATCTCAGCTG
>JALPCE010000258.1:0-34873 GCA_026538705.1 Aureobasidium sp. GC_Fusr_1 | reverse complement strand
CCGGAATAATAGAGCTTAAGAATTAGTTAACATATCTAAGAGTCCCTATAAGTAAGGATTATATCTCTAATATATAGATTAATAATAACATTTGTCCCTTTCCCTATATAGGCGGACGTGGTCTCGATAGGCGTTAGTTAATATGCCGGAACTCCTATGTATTACGCATCCGTGCCACTAACCTTAGATAATAGCTTTACATCATTTTAGGCCATTAATTAGATCGCTCTCTCTAACTAGCAGCTTAGGGGATCTCTCGTCGCTACTAGTATCTCTATATAGCAAACTATCGTTACAATCATTATCGGTAAAGTCATTATTACGCTAGTAGCGATCGCGAACGGCTATGTTAGTGCTACCTAGCATATCGGTTTTTGTGTAGTATCCCGTTATGTTTAGGCCGTTAAAGGACAGTACGTGGCTCTGCTATAGCGTGTTGTCTTAAGTCTGGTCTGGTTCGCCGTACAATCTTGGACTGGTGGTCTTTGCGTACAGAATGTACTTGCCGCAATCTTTTCTAGCTTCTAGCATATTGAGAATCACTTCCCGGCCACTGTAAATCTGGATACAAAACAGTTTATCGGATGGGTCCTCTTTAACGTCATCATGGCTCCAATCATATACATTAGACCTAAGGGCATGCAACATGTCGTCTTGTGGATGACCGTTGGTTCGGGTATCACCTTGGTCTGCATCAAGATCTGGGCGTTGTCTGCGGCGCACGGTGCTGGTCCCTTGCTCAATCAGTCGTCGGCTGCTAAGAGTTGCGAAGAGTTAGGATGAAGCATTACAATGGGTGTTACCACTGTGATTAGGAACATCGCCGCTGGACTCGTCAATCAGATGGATTATTCTCGCTCTGCACGGCGTCCTGGCGACCAGGTGTTTGGCTTAGGGTTTAGGGTAAAGTTGAAGCTTGCAGATCTCCACCACGGTGGCAAGGATGGTGCCTAGTACTTCTGGCATGGCGTCAATTGGCGAAGTTTGCTGGCTTGGATCTGTGGTTGGAGCTACCTTATCCCCGGTCTTGCACATGCAGTCGGAGCTAAAGTCAGCATATCTGCCGCTTGCATCAAGCTTTACTATCTCGCCTATCCACTGGGCTTCGTAGTCAGCTTCACTATTTACTACGCACTGAACCTTGTTTGGCCCCCTCGAAGGTTTGGGCGTCATCGACCAGGTGGACGAGTTCGATACCTTCACGATGGATGACGGCCAGAAGCTCGGAGTCCTGCCCCCAATGATACAAGGCTCAGTGCAAGTAGGAGATGATGTGCTTCAGCAACCGGAAGAGAATACCAGTGTATTTTGCAAGTAGCCCATCAGATCTGACTTTGTCAATGAGTGAGTTCCTCGAGGCTGGCAGTTGGTGAATGATACTTCGATGACAGATCATTCATCTCCACCCCATGTTGTAGAGTCCCACTTGACTTCCAAGAGAGTTTCTCAACTCAGCAACGCTTTCGTGCCTCCAATCAAGGCATACGTTTCAATGTAATGAACATATGCCATTCCGACGAGACTTGCGCCCACGAGCCCGAACCTCAAGACTGACCATCGCTCTGCCCTTGCTGCGACGAGAAATACCATGGCCGCATTGAATTGCAGTACCGTCATCACCGTGAGTGCGCGGCTATCGCGCCAGTCCCGATCCTTGACCTTGAGGCCTAATGAGATGTGCGAGAACCCAAACAACCAAAGGACTGCGAGGCAGGCAAGATGACAAGAAATTTGGAGGACAGTCTCAAACTCTGAACTTCTCTGGGGGTTGATACGAGGAGGTGTGGGCGAGATGGCGAGCGTTATACCCGCGATAGCGAGGATACCAAGCCACGACCAGAGTGTAGCTTCCAATTGGTCGCTGAATACGGCAAAGCACACTATGCTATGCGAAAGAGCGAAGAAGATGGGATTGGTGATCTTCCTGCGGATGCGATCGATCTCAGCCATTGTTGGCTGTCGCGAGCGCATGGGGTAGATCTTTGCAGACAACCAGCAAAACAGATACGATGCGACAAAGATCTTGGTCCAGTATGCGTCGTAAAGTCGAGATATCCTGTATGCATGGTAGATGCTGGGTAGGTTCAATGCTATTCGTAGAGGCAGATAGTCTTCTGCGATGAATAACACAATCCCGCTATCGACATCACCACTGTCATACAGCAGAAAATGTGCGATATCGACCAATCTGGCTGTCATGTCATACAGACACTCAAAGGGCGATATGCGGTGGGGGGCTAGCTCGCCATCGTAAGAACCAGCGTCGAGAACCACATTCAATGCATGAACAAGTAGCCTGAGAAACGTCGACACGCCTACCAGCGCGATGGCGTCGAGGTCTGCCATGAGCAGGCTCCAATTGCTTAACGACGCGATTTATATGTTTGCTTGGAGAGGACTGGTAGGGAGCGTATCGCGGTGGTTTGTGATGTCGACGTGTGGTTGACTTGCTGACGACAATTATTGCTTCGCTCTGTGTTGACAGATCTTGCTCGGAGATAGCTCGGTATCACTAAGGGACGGCCGGCTAAACGGTTAGTTGTCACCTATACAAAGAATCACTCTTTGTGACCGGGATTCATCAGAATACACCGAAAGGTCTGATCTATATCTTACGATCGTACCTCCAAAGAATGTACATCTTGGTCATAGTTGCTGGAAGTCTAAAGCCTCTCCCTTTCGTGCTGACGGATTCAGAATAATTTCATGGGGTAGAAGTAGTGGGGTCTTGTCGAAGATCAACGCTTGTATACAGCTACCAAAAGATGAGTGAGATGGTTGTAATAGCCGATAGTCTTTTCAAGCTAGCAGAGAAGAGATTGAGAGCTTTGGATTTACGCTTGACCTTACCAATACCAGTCTCCCAAATCATTCTGCTGCATCCTCTTTGGTCTGTCTTAATAAAACTAGAGATCGGGCAACTACACGGCATGAATCAAACTTCAAACTCATTTCCAACCTCTGCTATCTTCTTAAAGTCTAGGTCGCATATCCACGGCATTCCTCATCAAAATCACAGGCTCCAATCTCGGCTTATCCCAGACTCACTTGCTGCCGGCCTCAACTTCGACTGGCCAGAGATGGGCATGACCATTGATTTGATGCATCCAAACTACGCAAGTAGCTATGGGTTCGCACCTAGCGTCACTCCTGTCTTCAATCTGACCGGAAACGCCTCGGCTATCGCATCGCCCGACATTCCGATAGGTATCAACCTCGGAGTCAATCTCCTCGATGGGGCTTGGAAGAAAGCCATTGCACTTGTTAACACACCTGCGTTCCAAGCCGTCGCGGAGTACACCGCATCATGGGATGCTAATCTTGGAAACACAGCGTAGAACAACACATGTGTTGGCATCCACTACTACAGTGACCTGATCAACACTCTACAGCTGCAAGTGCCTGGTATCGGCGCAGTAAGTCTGACGCCCCTGGTCATTGATACTGTTGACTAATCATATTGCAGTTCGATCTGGGTAAATGGGAAGGTGACAAGTTTATCGAAGGATGCGTCGGCGATAATGGTGTGTCATAAGTCAAACAAAAGACTCAAACCATATCTACTGGAAGAAAGACGATCGCTGGTTGCCCGCTGGTTGACAATGTGTTTGAGAATTCGGACTTTAGCGAGGGAATGTCCCCGTGGGATGCCTTGGCCGGTTTCGATAACACTGACCTGGGCGTGCAATCAGAAATCACGAACAACGAGTTGTGAGTTGCAAAATTTCTCATGCTCTCATGCCTCCTCGAAACTGACTATACAACAGGTCGATCCACAGAGAGAGCAGAGTCCACCACTGTTACTTCAGCAACTGTGCTTATGGTACCTGTGAGCCCGACGGCACGTGCACTAGCTCATTAGGGTGTAACAGTGCTTGCACTCAGCCCGAAGGACCTTGGAGACTCACCATATCTCAGACCGTGGATCTTTGTACGTTTTCGCAGTACAATGCAATGGTCTCCGGCCGATTTGCGAGGGGTAGCTCGGCTAGTTGCAAGATTAACAAATGGTTCTTGGAGGTTTCGAGGACAATTCCAACTGGCTCGCTCTTAATTACACCTTTGATCAACAGATACTACCCGAGACACCGCAGAACCCTGGTAACATCCCCATTGGGACCACAACAGGACACATCGAGGCAAGTCTCCAGAGGTGCCTTGTCCCACATCGTATTGGATCTAACACAAATTCTCGCAGACTGCCATCACTATCCCCTCAAGGAATAACGTTGCCTCGTTCAAGGTGACCGTGGGAATCGAAGTTGAGTGTACTTCTGATGATCTTGACGTGAGGTTCGGTAGCTTCACGTCGGAGCCTGAGTAAGTGCTGCTTGCTTGATATAGATTCAATCACACCATGCTGACAAACCTTTCAGCTCGTCAGCGCACGCGAAACGCGAATTGCAAGCACAGAACCAGATGATGGTTCATCCTAATCTCGCTCCCATTCATAAGGACAAGAGAACAGAAGGTCTCCAAACAAGACAGATACCCGCCATCTCAGAAGCATCCGTGATTCCAAACATTCCAGCTATGAGCAGCTCAACCCCCATCACCAAGCAATCTTCGACGACGCAAGAGGTACCAGTACTCTCGATGGGCAATGCTATACTCACCATAGTAGCATCTAACGCTGCTCCGGCTCTCCAAAAGACCCAAGCTGCGCCAAATTTGGACCCTGCAAATGCTGCACCAACGTTAGCACCCAACCTACAAGCTCCTTCATTCGATTATGTCCCGGGTGGTAACTCTGCAGGTGGCACTTACACATTGGGTGGGCCAATTCCTACCGCCACTGCTGTGTATATTGGAGATACCACTTACAACTTCCCCGCCTACGACGATGTGATGAGATCGGCCACCATAGGCGCTGCTGGAGCCGCTCCGACTGCCGGATCCGGAGAACCATACACGGGCTGGGCAACCTTGAACAACATGAACACTCAACAGAGACAAAATCTTGCGGCCGCCGAGAATGGCAACTTCTACATGGTTCCCGACAATGGAGCGTTATCTCCCGGCACGCTGTTCTACAGTGAAGACTCGGTGGCGTACAAAGATGAGTCCGATCGCATGTTCCATTACTATCCGGATACAATGGCCGCATATGGTGTTTCTAGACTTCGTGTCTCGGAGGTCATGGATACCCCCATCGGCGCACAGCTGAGTACACTCGTCCCTGTCGCTACATCGGATGGTGTCGCTTACGTTGCAGCTGACACCGACGGTCACAATTACTTCCTAGCTTGGTGCACTGCGCCGAGATGGCAGGGCTCGAAAGTGTTCTTGGTCAGCGACTATAAACAAGGTCTACAAACTCTACTCAGTGGTCAGGTCCAGTGGATTGTGACTGGTAATAACGTCACCGAGTGTGATCCACTTGTGTTAACTAGTCAGGCAGGGGCCCTAACACCTGTTTGATATACTTGCTATAGACTGGTTGCTTTTCAATCACAGATCAATGTCTAATTTCTACTAAAAGATGTCAACCTGGGTCATGACTTGATCTCCTTTGTGGCAGGTAAATTCGCCATCACCTTTTCGCAGACCGCAAAAAGATATCTTGCGTTGGTAATGTCGAGAGTACTCAACTTGGCAGCTAGCTTAGTACGGATCCATCCACGCAGCTCGACAGTCGATAAAAAGTCCAGCCGGTACGCTTGCAACGGCCTGCCAGGCTCGACCTCGGTCTCAAGACGCAGAACCTTGACAATCTGAGTAGACATCAGGCCAACGCAAGCCTTGATCAATATTGCAGCGTTGGCGCCCGATAAGTGCATGACAAGAAATGCGCCGACGGCCTGATCAGCAGCGTCCTTGCCGCCGGTAGACTGATAGTCCGTCACGGCATTGCTGCTGCTATTGAACAGGTATCCAAAACGTGCTTCACCAGCCATCTCCGATGATCCGTCGTTAGGTAGCGGGAAAGTGATGCCAGTAATGAGCTGCGAAACACTCGACTTGTTGAGAGGGTTGCGACGGTCTTGTTGGAGAATCGAGTACACCATGATACGGCGCAGCATTTCCTCGTTGATATGAGTCCACTAGTGCTTATCAAAGCGAGCTTCGAGACTAGAGCCTTGCTCAGCAACGTAACCGACGACAGTGACGCCAGGCGGTGGCACCTACATGAGCGAGGCCACATATGATAATCCCAACTGGAAGCCAGACTGCTTTGGCGCCAACTAACAGGGATTACCTAGCATCATGAATAAATACGATCCGCAACGATTGTTCTGGGCCAAGGCGGCTGTTGGAAGTGATGACTATTGGCGGCCTGTTGCTGATGGAAGATTATGTCGTGTGTAAAGTGTTGTATGTAGAGAACCTTACAACGAGGGCCAGCGCGCACGTAATCTTCCTCTATACAATATTGAAAGCATGCCTCGGCAAGTCTGAGTTCGAGCAGTGATCTGCATGAGTTGGCTTCAGGAGATCATGACCTGCCTAGGCTGCCTTGCATGCTTGTATACCACAATACAAATCATGCATTTCATGACAAAAATATAGTAGTTAAGTGTGTAATTCTGCTTTGCCATAGAGTACATCTCTATAGATTGTTTGCATATCGATTCTGCATGCTTTCGAGACTGAATCAATCGGCTTTGGGCTTGAAACTCTTCCATTGTATACCAGAGCTTGAGAGACAAGCGGCTGCGGCCAAGCCAGCTCCAAGATAGAATGTGCTCGTCACACCTTGATTGTAGGCGTTCAATACTTGCGCGAGGTTTTCTTTCGGGACAAGAGCTCGGAAATCTGCAGGAGCTGCATGGACGATAGCGGATAAATCCAAGCCGACAATATCTTTGGACTGGAGGGCGGCATGGAAGACACTCAAAAAAACCGCTTGGGCGAGAGCCAAGAACAGTGCTGCTCCAAATGACTGGAAGAATTGCAGCAATGCTGTGGCGACAGGGATGTCTTCAGGTTTCAGAACGGTCTGAATGGCTACATATGGCATCCAGAGCGAGATACCGGCACCCATGCCAGGGAGAATTTGGTAGGGTATTCAGTATTAGCTGCCCGAAGATGTACTAAGTGTCGATAGTAGCCCAGATCCGACAGCCAGTAAGATCGTGCCAGCCAGGATGAAAGGGGTTGTCAGACCGACGTAAGGAAGAAGTATACCCACCATCAACGCAGATGCGACATCAGAGAGCGACAGGGGCAGATACATGACGCCGGACCTGATGGGACATGCACCTTTGACAATCTGAAACCACTGAGGAAGGTAGTATGTAGCCACATACACGGTCCCCATAGCGAACAGCTCGGTCAGACAAGCGGAGAAGACGACGCGCTGAGTGAGCAGCTTTGGTGGAACCATCGCATCATCACCTTTTCGGACTTGCCAAAGAGCGAAGATCACGGTGAGGACCGCGGCGCCGACGAAGAGTCCGATGATGGTGGCACTTCCCCAGGCATACACCAGACCACCCCACTGAAGGGCAAGGAGCATCATAATCGTGGCTGGTGCAAATAGCAGGAGACCGACAAGATCCAGACTTGCCACTGTCTGAGCAGCAGTGTTCGTTCGATCTGCCTTTGGTGGATGGAAGAACAAGACCAGAAACATAACGGTGATGGCGCCGATGGGGAGATTGATATAGAAGCACCATCTCCAGGTAACGCGTTGAGTCAGGACTCCTCCAAGAAGTGGTCCAAGCATAATGCCGATACCGAAGGTCGACTGCAGCGCGCTGAGATATGTGGTCCGTCTAGGAAGGCGGACTGACATGGCGACAATTGTGAAGGCGCCAGTGGTGCAGCCAGCAGCTCCAGCTCCAGCGATTGCTCTTCCTACAATCAATCCAACAGCATTTGGAGCTGTGGCGCATGCCAGTGATCCAATCTCGAACAGTGCCATAAAGACAAGAAAGATTGTCTGCAGCGGTCAGATCCCGATCGGGGAAGATAGATTGCGATCATGTACCCTGACGGTAAACCTGGCGTACAATTTGCCAGCAATGGGTTGGAGGGCGCAAGTTGCAAGAGTATACGCACTTCCATACCAAGCTGTGTCGCCAGCAGACTTGAACTCTGCAGTCACATACGGCACGGCGGTCGCGACAATTGCTGAGTCCAGGGATACCAGAAATATGGCGAGCACCAGTCCCGAAATGACTGTGACCAAGCCGAGGCCTGTCAGTTCGTATTCTTGGGGACCATCTTCGACAGTGAGCGGCTCAATTGGTCGTGTCGATTGCTCGTCATCATGGCTCGTGACACGAGAGTTGTCGAGACTCGTGATATCGGCCATGGTGGCAAGTTTGATTGTTCACTTGCGACAGACAGGGAGGGGTTGTTTATACGACTCGCGTTGACCCCGAGATCATGAAGGTGCGGCCTACCGAAAAGGGAAATTTCGGTGTCGCAGCCGAAGTCACAACCTGGGGCGGACAAGTCAGGTATATTAGCCGGCCAACAGAGTCCGAGCGTGAATTCTGGTGCGGGCTCCTTCCGGAGTGTTGGCAACCGTTACCTACTCGTGCTTTACTGCATGCAAGAGCATAGACCGCAAACACATGTGGTCGAGTCCCGTCCGCGACTTATTTTCCTGACTGCTGCGACCAAGCCAGGCTCTCCAAAGTTTACCTGCGAATTTCGCATTGCAGTACTAAGTACTCCCGAAGAAGTTGTGCTCGAATGATCCGGACACAGACGAAGCATTACCTCCAACTGAACCGTACTTGCCAGCATTGAAGATCCTATCAGCAGTTTCGACTGGCCATTCGCGATCGTAGTAGACAGGATGTGGGGCATAAGTCGCCTACAGCCCGTAGTGCAGAGCAAAACTTGAGGCCCACATCTCGGTCCACATGCTGTGTTTGAGTTCGTAGGTCTCCTTGTGCATCAGGTCAAGAAGCTGACGAGACATCCGCGATGCTGCGACAATGGCGATGCGACGTGGGGGAAGAGGCAACTGAGTATCATATCCAGTGACATCCTGCTCAAGATACCACCCTGACTCGTTAGGGTCGAACATCGGGCTCAATGTGATCAGGTCCGCATCCTCGTCATCTCTTGCATTGGCCGTGGATTCTTTCCTGTCCCCGAGCGCGTGGTGACAGGATTCTCTCTCTCCACGATATCTGGAAAGTTGGCCCATGTGCCATGCAACTTTTCGAGGTAGTACTTGGCGCTGCGTTCCCAGATACCGCGCCTTGGCTGTGATTTTGCCCATTGTCCTAGGCGATTGAAAAGTTCTTAGTAATGACCAATGTAGCGTATATCCATCTCCCAGTTCCAAAGGTGTTCATACTCGTATTGGTCTGCGCAAAGTACTGTAGTGGCATGTGAGAGCTCCTGTAGACTCCGTGAATAGGCTCACCAGCTCTGTTCAAAGCTTCATTGCAGAATGGTCCAGGATAGACTGACTCCATCTGTTTCTCGGACCAGAGCGTAACCAGACCACGGAACTCTGCTGGCACATTTTCTCGACTTATTTGATCATATAGCTCCTCGGATTCCCAGAAGCGTGCCGAATGCTTCTTGACGTGCACCAGCAAATGAACATTGTACTCGCCGCCTGAGCCCAGAGACACCTCACTGATAAGTGCCCTAAGATTCATGATAGCTTTACGAGTATAGTGATAGCCTGTCCACGTTCGTAAGACAATTGCCTGCCTGGAGATTGTTGGCATGGCATCGGCTGGTGTGGCTTGTGCTCCACTATCAGCACTATACTGCAAGGTGTTGTCTCCATAGCATCTCGTCTGAGCAGCTACCCGGTCAACATTGGCCCAATCTATCGGACTCTTCTGCGTCTCACGGTCCGGAGGCCAAGCATCTTCGGATCTATCAGAGCTTGCAGGTGATGCATAAGCTTCCAGACGACCAGTTCGGTCGAAGCAGACGTCGTCCCTAAGTCCCAGTACTTCGTAGGAACCGTAGAGAAGGTCGGGATGATTCTGTGGCGTACCAAGATAAGAGTATACGCTTGGGGTGCTCACGGTCCGCGCGTCGTCGAGGAAGCATTCTTACATGAAGCTGGGTCGGCCAACAGCGGTTCGGAATCCGTGGTAAGGGTTGTACTCAACCAGGCGGTTGTGTATCTCCTGCTCTTTCAGCCATGTGGAAGTGCTATCCTTCCCCTCCTGCTCACGAGACCCGGTGGCCTCTACATGATCTAATATAGAATCTAGGCTGCGAACGTCGGAATAGTAGCCGTCAAGCCTGAAGATCATACGTTAGCAAGGGAAGGCTAGTCAGGAGAGGTGCACTCACAAAGGAAATCTTTCCCAATGCGCGCCAAAGAAGAGCAGTCCGGCACCTCTCCATTTTCGGTCAGGGATATGGTATACCACCAGGCACAGTATCAAGGCAGCAGCAACGACGTTGCGCAACAGCCTGAGGGGCCAGGTGCAAAAGGTTGACTGGAGACCACGCATTTATGACAGACTGGTCAATGTGTAGCCGGTCCTTATCTCTCGAAACAACCGAGTCGCATGCGAAAATCAGCATAGCGAAGACTTACAGGGTATGCTACATGTCCATGTTGCGCTGAGCTCTGCAGGCGCTTGGGCGCAGGCCGTATGCGCAGATTAAACGCGTGGGCAGGGGGCCATGTCTGCCAGACACGAGATAGGGGCTCAGACACCGCCGCGTCTATCATAGACTCAGCAGAGAGTCCAAGGTAGTCAGGTACTTGGATCCCCGTGCTCGCCCGTGAAGTCTGGAAACAATTGTGGCTGAGAGCTTTCGCGCTGCTTGTTGGCTGTTTCTCGAAGCAATTCCAACGGCAAGGGTCTGAATCTTGAATCTAATCAAGGGTCATCGAGACCACTAGTTGCCGAAGCTCGTTGAGATCGTTGGCGATGGACGTCCAAGCTTCGGTATGGCTACCTTGAGCGAGCAAGCACTTGCCAAGTACCTGAGGCGCATGCTTAGCATTTCCATTCATCGAACATGGCGCGCGTTGATCCTGGCGGTGGGTTGATATGCCACGCAAGTCAGCGCAACAAGTGTTGGGCATAGAGACGTGGATGCTGAGAAGCCAGAGGCGTTCGATGTCTTGAAGGATGAATCGAACTGCCAATGGCATCGCGACCCTGATCCATGTTGTCGGTCGTCTTTGGGAAGCGACACACGTGCTCTGGTTGCTTTTGTCGGCTCATGTTGGTTTTTGGTGGAGTCCGAAGCAACACGTGCGAGAAAGACAAGCTCTCTCTGGACCTCGGCCAGAAGCCTTGGCCTCGAGCTCTCCCGCATGACGACACCGGTATGCACGATTACACTTTTTCCGACAACTTCAAGGGAACCATGTTCGTGGATGGTGCGAGCTGCCTGATATGGCCTGGGGGATTTACCGCAAGGATCCGAGACCTTGATGGTCGAGCAGTACAAAGGCCTGATCGTCGGCACCTCAAATCCAAGGCTGTAGACAATCGAGACTTTTTCTAGCTTGTCCAAGATGCTCTCTTCAATGTTCAATGTCGCCGCCCTGGCCCTTGTGGCCGATGTAGCTTCTGCCGCTGCTGTCAGCTCCGCCAGCAGAGTTTCAGACTCCAAGATTGCTGGCTCGACAACCAGTGATGTCTTCCCTCCCACCGGTAGTAAGTTACATACCCGACTGGCGTAGATGCAGATGTATTGACAACCCTCAGCCAAGGTCAACACCTCTATCTTCCCCAATGAGTCCGAGGTCGGCTTCCCTGGACCTACACCAACTGGTCTAGAGGGTGCTGCTGCTCAGACCGCTCCCCTCTACCCATATAACTCAGCTGCCGCTGCCGCTTTCCCCCTGCTTGTACCTCAACCTCATGGTTCGTCTGCTTTCGGCGACAAGTTTGACATCACAAAGTACTGGGGTAATCTCAGTCCCTGGTACTCGGTCTCATCTGCCGACTATGGCCTGTCCGAGGCCAGTCCCTTGATTCCCGACGGCTGCACCATCAATCAGATGCTCTTGCTGTACCGCCACGGTGCTCGTTACCCCACTAGCGGTGCTGGCCCTTCCACCTTCTCGCAGAAAGTCCGCAATGCGACTGCCTCTGGCTTCAACGTCACTGGCGAGCTGACTTTCTTGGCTGACTGGACTTACAAGCTCGGTGCTGAGCTTCTCACTCCTTTTGGCCGCAGCCAAAACTTCCAACTCGGTGTCGAGTACCGTCAGCTGTACGGTGAACTCCTCAACAACTTCACCGAGCAGGGCGCTCTTCCCGTCTTCCGTACCGAGTCGCAAGACCGCATGGTCAAGACTGCTGAGAACTTTGCTGCTGGATTCTTCGGTGTCCCCGAGTACTTGAACCAGGTCAACATTGAGATTCTAGTAGAGAACTCGACCGTCAACAACTCAGGAGCTGCTTACGATGTCTGCCCCAACTCCAACATTGCCAGTCGTGGCAGCATCGGTAGCTCTGTTGCCAACAAGTTCGCCGCCAATGCTTTCAACGCAACTCTTGCCAGACTGAACTCTCAGGTCTCTGGTGCCCTCAACTTCACTGCCACCGACGCCATCGAAATGCTCCAACTCTGCTCTTACGAGACCAACGCTCTTGGCTACTCCAAGTTCTGTGGTCTCTTCACCGAGGAGGACTATATCAACTACGAGTACTACTACGACTTGTCCTTCTACTACAACAACGGACCTGGCTCACCCGTCGCCGCCGCTCAGGGTAAGGGTTTCCTCCAGGAGTGGCTTGCACGCTTCACCCACACCTACCCTGATGCCACATCGGCCCTCAACAAGACTTTCGACAACTCTTCCACCTACTTTCCCCTGAACCAGTCCATCTACGCCGATGCTACCCACGAAGTCATCGTTCTGGACACTTTGACTGCTTTCAACTTCACCGCCTTGTTCAGTGGTCCCCCTCTCAGCGCCACTGGCAACCAAGGCAGCAACTCTTTCGTCGCCAGCAAGCTTGTTCCCTTCGCCACCCACTTTACCACCCAGATCATGACTTGCCCTTCCAGAAACGTCACCAAGCAGATTCGTTTCCTCATCAACGACGCCGTAATCCCCGTCTCTGACTCTCACCCCGGCTGCCCTGTTGACAAGGATGGGCTCTGTCCTTTCGACACCATGGTCAACGTTTTGAAGAAGAGAGTCAACGAGATCAACTTCAACTACGACTGCTATGCTAATTACACCGCTACTGCTGGTGTCGACTACAATGGCCGTGCCCCCACTTCTTAGATTTCTGATGATGTATAGACGAATTTTGGAAAAGCAAATACACAAAATCAGAATAGTTGTTTAATGACAAGGGAATTTGCTAATCAGACGATTGGAGTTGATTCTTGAATGCATGTGATTATGCGGCACGTAGCTTGGCAGTGTGACTTTGAGCGAGTTCATGCGGTTTGCCTAGAATGCGGTGAAACTTGGAAGGCGCGAAGGAGCTGACGCCACCCCGACCTCGAAACTGCGTCGTCAACAGCTGTCAATCCTGCAAGGGGCTACCATCACTTCGACGAGGACATCATATATAGCTTGGTTTCCTGGCTGCGAGTGCTACAATCCAACCCGCTCGAACGGTTTGTCGTTCCCAGACAAGCGCGCAGTCCGTCCATCGACTCGAACTGATACCTTAGTTGCCAGCATGACTGGACCTTGACACTACACTACAAACTCAACAGAAACCATCAGGAAACACGAGCTGAGCTCTGTTCGACTATGGTGGAGTTAACAGCAGATCTGCTGTATCATCTCAGCACTTTTCTCGATGATCGCGACCTCCGCAACTTCTCTCTCGTCAACCGACTGTGCCACGACCTCGCGAAAAGATACCTTTACCAAACTATCGTCATCAAGTTCTCGTCGCCAGACACACTCAATCATGAGGTCGAGCGTTGGACTCGGGTTTTGAAAGGCGCAAGAACCTTTTGGAGTGTGCTCGATAACAGTCGCGAGACTTTTCAGCACGTTCGACATGTCAAAGTGCTTGCAAGCAATCTCTACGATTATCACGAAGATGATCAACTCAAACGGGACCTGGTTGACTGTGGAGACGATCCTTCGGCGACTTGGAAGTACTGCCATGTGGATGATTCCGTGTACCGAACAAGACTCATATCACAAGACTCGCAATGTGAAAAACTGAGCCGCCTCATAATGATGTGCCCAGAACTTCGAGAAATTACTTGGGGGTGCGAAGAACAATTCCCTGCCTCCATCTTTAGATGCATCACTCGCAAGTACCCTGAGCTTCGTCTGCATATGCTAAACTTCAAGCTGCGTTGCCTAGACCAGACCCTCAGACTTCCAATCGTTCTTGACCCTCACGAGGTCGAGCTGGCCACTTCGCCGCTTCTGTATAGTCTAGTCATGGTTGTCTGGGATGATGAAGTATATCCCGACAACGTGCGAAACGCGATCATGGATATGCTTGCAGGTGCGGCACCAAACTTGCAGAAACTCGACATTCACTTCGATTAGTGGGAGCCGCGGCCACACACACATGCATATCAGCCTGGTACCATGTTTCCAATTTCTTTGCGAAGCTCCAGCACTCTGCAGCACTTGAGCATTGGTTTAAGGAATCAGGCTCGCGCCCTGCAAGAATGGAGCTTGGTAACGGATTTCTCGAGGTTGAAAAGTCTCGAAGTATTGCCTGACATAACCGAAGCGGAACTGCTCTGGTTGGCTTCTTGCCAGCTGCCAAATCTAGAGCATCTGTCGTTGAATGTGAAACACAATCTGTCCGAAACCCCATCTGAGACTCTGACGACCCTGGCACAGTCATTACCTCTTCTAAAAAGCATAAAGCTGGCCGGCTACTACACACAAAGTGCGATTAGCTTGTTCCTCGATCACTGTGGGCATGGGTTGCGACGTCTGCTATTGTCGAATTATACTTCTGCAGGAGAGGAAGAAGTTTCTCTCGCGAACCTGGAATTCATTCGAGAGATACAACAGAAATGTCCATACTTGGAAGAACTGGCTCTCAACACCTCGAGATCCAAAGGTGACGCCCACGAAGTCGCCATATACCGTGCTCTCGGGAGTCTGAAATCTATACGCAAGATTCATCTGACTGTATATTGTCCACAAGTGTTTCCTCACAACGCGGATGCTTTTGCACTGTTTCGCTTTAGAGGGCAAGCCATGGACCAGGACATGGAGGATAAACTCGAGGACGCTCTGATCAACCTCGCCTTCGATACAACTCTTGCCAAATCAATCTTCCGCACCATCTCGCTATCTAAGCCGGCGTACTCTCCGCCACTCGAACGTGTGTCCTTACGCATCGGTGCCCTCGATTGTACCGGTTGCATCTATGAACGGTCTAACGTCCACGTGAACGACGTACTCAAATACATCGCCAGCTCCTGGATCTGCACGCGTAACTCACGAGACGATAAGCCACATGACTGTTCCGCGACTGAATACAATCCTCAAGAAAGAAGGGAAATAGAAGACGCTCTGGAGAAGAAGCAGTTTCCTCCCAAAGTGATAGATCCACTGATTGCACGGGCTATCGGTCGTGTATGGCCCGCTGCCAAATCTGGAGACTGGCAACGAGAGTGGCACAGCTTCTCGCTCGCTACCCCTGAACGAGTCAAGATTGCAAACCTGCTCTCCACTTCAGCAATCCGAACCGACAGAGATTGGAGGCAAGGGAGTCGTAGCATGCCGCGAGCCATCTGTTTTCAACCCGAGATAGCAGATCTCCTTGCGCCATCAACAGCTCCTGAGCCTCCGACGGTGGATGGTACTGGCATAGACTCTACCAATACCATATGGGCTGCAACGAGGATACCAAGGGGACTGTTGTCGGACTTGCCGCCGACATTTTCTGATTGAAATTAACTTTACGCAACCGATCCCGTCCCCCAGAGTGGGGAACGGAACGATGATGACACTTTCTGCCCCCAACGTCATACCATGTCTTCTATAGATAATTTATCAACAGCAACAATCATACCGTAGACACGTATTCGCAGTGGCGATGACTCCAATGTCCAACCAAGACAGATCAAGCGCACTGGCTGAAGCCTTTGGCTCGGGGATTCTGGATTCCATCCAAGAATTCTGGTTCCAGCATCTGGCAGACGAGACACACATTGTCGTTCCAAGCACCGAAGACTTGAAAGTGTGGTTCATAGACAAAAGCGACGAGTTCGACTATCTATGCCGGTATGTCTTTCCATCACCCATGAAGCCCAGACCTGCTAAAACCTCCATCTTTTCAGCCATAAATACGGCAACCTACTCAACCTCATCAAAACCTCCTCTTCAACCCCCGAAGATATCCTCGCTGCTGCAAACCCCAGCACACCACTGGATTGGATGTCGCTAATAATCCTTTTGGACCAATTCCCGCGAAACATCTATCGCGGCACCTCGGCCTATATCATCTCACACACTTTCGACCCACTGGCCCTGGCTATAGCACTAAAAGCCAGAGCACAATACATACATCTCGACCCCTTAGTCCGGTATAGACTTAGCTACCGCCTCTGGCTATCTATGCCCTTTGAACACGCCGAAGATTTGGAGATGCAGGAGATAATGGTCAAAGAGCAGAGGGGTAGATGGTATGATATGCAAGATTTACTCCTTGAGAACGAAGTGACGACCCAGGACAATGATGTAACAAAATACTGTCGGAGCGTTGTGATGGCGAAGAAGGAAGAATTGGAAAGTTGTATGGAGTTGCTAAAGAAGGCGGTGGACGAGCATCATGAGGCTATTGAACGGTTTGGAAGGTTTCCTTATCGAAATCAGGCGTTGGGGAGGGAGACGACCAGGGAAGAGCAGGAGTTTTTGGATGCGATGTGAGTCATTCATCGCCTACCAGATGATCTCCGCTTTGACACTGGATGCTTATCCTTGTTGATCTCACTTCCTGGCACTTTTCCAACAATGTGGATATGACTCGTGCTCGCGGCGTGGATGAAACCTCATAGCTTGCCAATGCTGATTGTGTTGTGCGGGTGACTCAACGAATAGTAAACAAACCTCTTTCATGTAGACTACGAGACCATTTCTCGCAAGCAGTTGAGTTTGGAGATGAAAAGTGTCTGGGTTTCGTGTGACTGTACATATCGCACCTAAGTCTGACAAGAATGTGTGGCTTGGGGGGTAGTCACAGTAGACACGAGTATGTCAAGACGCTTGAAAGCCTTTACGCTCTCCATAGTCACAGATTGCTGTATACTGCGGACTGTGACAGACAGGCACCAGACTCAGACCGCAAACATGACGATCCGGGAGCTTTCTTTGTGTTTGAATATGCTTCTTTGAGACTTGGTGGTGATCAAGCCTTCTTTGTCCTTCTACTGCCCGGCTTCTTCTCTTCAGGCTTCTTGGGCTCTGCAGGCTTGACCTTTTCTTCTGCCTTTGCTTCTGCCCTTTTCTTTGCTCCCCTCTTCTCAGCCTCTTGAATCATGTTTTCTGAATATTCCCAAAGCTGTTTCTGGAGCTCTTCGTCCTGCATGTCTTTTCTAACGGGAGCAATCTCGCGACATTCTTTGATCAGCCAGCCGCCATTTCCTCTACCCCATTGGGCTTCCATGGCGGCGTAGAGGATGGATTGGGCACCCTGCGAGGGAGACTTGAGGATCATGTACCAGAGAGGGTATGTGAGCAGGTAGAGGACGAGACCGGTGATGGAGCCCCAGGTCAGGTAGCGGCGCATGCCAGGGGTACGTGTCTGACCAGGATCAACCAGGATGACTCTGGCGTTCATGGGGTTCTTGTCGGGACGAGCGTAGGCAGAGAGGTGTTTCTGGAAGGACTGGGCGAAGGTCATGAGGGCGAGTTTGGATGATGCATAGGCCGAGTAGGGATCGAATCTCTCTGCTCTCTCCTTTTGCCTGATCTTGGCCTCCTTGACTCCGGTGACTGGAAGGGTGCCGCCGATGTAGGCACTGCAGGTGGCCATGATGATGCGGACGTCGCGGTCTGGCGGCTGGGCGCGGATGGCTGGGGACAGGATGCTGAGGAGGTGGAAGTTTGCGAGGTAGTTCAAGCCCCAGTTGATCTCGACGTCGTCGCCCGTCTTTTGGATCTTTCCGCCCTTGGGGGTCAGGGTGTTTGCGCAGAGGACGATCATGTCAAGTCGTCTCGGAGGGGCATTGTCGACCCATTTGGTGGCAAACTGACGGATCGAGTGAAGCGAGGTAAGATCGACTTGAGCGGCCGTGACGAGTTCGTTGTTTGAGCGGTCGCGCAGTTCTTCAATGTACTCGACGAGGAAAAAGTCGTCCAGAGCGTGTTGGGTGAGCAGGACCAGCTGGGCTCCTCGAGTGGCCAGGTCGCGTGCAACTTCGGCGCCTATGCCAGACGTTCCGCCGGTGATCATGACGACCTTGCCGTGCATGGTCCTCTCGGACGTATTGGTGGCTCCTTGAAACCATCTTCTGATCAGGTACAGAACAAGCACGACAGGAAGGAGCTTGAGCAGCACAGCCGAGTAAGGCACAGTCTCCAGACCGTCCAGAATTGCCTTTTGTATCAGCGGCACCGGCATCTTGACTTGGATTGTGTCTAAGCAAGAAAGGAAGGAGCTTTCGGAGCTTCCTGCTAAGGGGAGAAATGTCGCCGCAAGCTAAACGCCGCAATCTCCGCGTCCCAACTGCCATCTCTCGCCGCGTCATTGTCGTCGTCGCTCCTGCCTTCTGTCGCACACTCAACAATGTCCGAGAGCGACGACGAGTACTACCATGTGCCACTGAAAGACCAGCGATACTTTGGCGCCGGCATCAAGCGCCAGCGCGTCCATTTTGTCCCTTCGTCCACCTCGGAATCTACCACTCCCACCGGCGCATCCACTATCTCAACCCTCTCGGCAAGCGAACGCTATCTCCAAATTGTCCTGAACAAAGCCACTTCTGAGCCACCGCCGTCTTCTGAATCTTCAGCGCCCAGAACTTGCGACGTCTGCAAAGTACAATACCAAGGCGACGAAGCAGCACACTGCAGTTCGCTGGTCCATCAGATCGCCCTCCCGCACTCGCATCCTCCTTCTGCTCTCGACAGGAATCGCAAAGGTCTCAGCATCCTCCAGTCCTACGGCTGGGACCCCGACGAGCGCCTTGGTCTTGGTGCGCAAAGAGAAGGCATACTGCACCCTGTCAAGGCAAAAGAGAAGCGCGACACTGTCGGTCTGGGCGTCAATCTGACCCATGATGAACCCACTTTGAAGAAGAAGAGGAAGACTGTCGACACACCGAAATCCCTTGAGAGACTCGATGCTGGAAAGATCAGGAAACTGGAGCAAAACAACAAGAAAAGGCACGAGCGACTGCAGAGTCTGTTCTACTCCAACGACGAGGTTGACAAATATCTCGGTGCTGGATGAATTCGGCAGTGCATGCTTCGACCAACACTTCCACTCTCCACTGAACTAACAGGCTTGAACAGCACTCCTCTTTCACATGATCATCGGACGGGCTATCTACTATCGACCCGCATGAACCTCAAATCCCATGACTGCCAACCTCTGACGAATCGGCTTTCCTCGACAGCCGAATATTGTCCAACCCCACGTGCACTGTAGTTCATGCACGTGAGATAGTACATGGCCCGTCTGCTGCTTTGCCGAAGACACCGCCTTATCTTAGACACCTGACTTCCCATTTCGTCCGAGACAAACTAGTACCCAGCAGTCCACACCTATCATGACAGGCTCTACTGCGTACGCAAGCAGGTGATCTGTAGTTCATGCACACTCGGGCTCGGGCCGCCCCTTCTCTTCCACCATCACAAGCCCATGACAGTACACCACTTTGCACCCGCATGAGTCTTCGGTCTCATGGCTCTTATAGTGTTGCCATCTTTCACACCAGATCCTGGGAGAGCGGGCTCTGGGATGTGCCTCTCTCCATCTTCACCATGAAGAGATAACGAACAGACAGTCTCCGACTTTGGAGGTGTTTCAAAAGTGGCTTCTCGGACTACGATTGTGCGCTGGCGAGTCACTAAAAACAGACCCAGATAGGCTATTGCTGAAGGATCCAGGATACCGTAGTTTCCTTTTTTCTTCTAGAAGTATCTTGTTTTAGCTGGCCACCAATCATTTTACCCTATGCTCCATCTTCCTGCTACTTACGGATCGCACCAACACATTGTATCATATCCCGTGCCGTGTGCTGCCTCGTGCCCAACAACGTGGCAGAGGCTTATGCGTGAACCATACGGCTGCCCGAAAAAAACGCCATCTACTGTAAGAACGGCAGCATCTGATATGCAAAAGGAACAGTGACATGGAGATTAGCCGCCTGTGTGCATGGACAAAAGTGATGACACCTGCCATTGGTTCGCTTGACTCTGTTCTCTTTGCCATAGCTGCCCAAATCGCGAATCCCTTGACCTAGAAGTCTACCTTTGGAAGATTCCAGAAAAGCATGGTGAGAAAAAACCTTAGTTTCGTCTCAAATACAGTCATCGAGAAAGAGATGTAGGATAGAAAAGATATCAAAAAACTAAATATTTGCTGTTGGGTAGAGAAAACTAAAAAGTCAAGAAAATCGTAGCCGTGAGGCATCGAAAAAGAGAGAGAGAGAGAGATATTGAACATGACGAAAAAAGATCTAAGATGGGAAGAAGACCACAAACCAAGAAAGCCAGAAACACGAGACCCCGAAAAGGAAGAAAACACTTTTTTTTGCCATCCTGAGCATCCCCCCCAAAGCCAGAACATCCTCGAAAAGACAAAAACAAGAGGGAAGAACAGCGCCTTGCTGAAAACAAGTGACCCCAGAAGAAGAGACTAAGAAAATATTGGGTATCGCTTGACGCCAGGGAGAGAGAAAAATTGTTGAAGGAGGTTGAAGAATGAGCGATTGAGGAAAAACCTGTCCGGTAACCGATCGTTACGCCATGCGTGCGAGGTGGAAAGCAAGGGTATCTCTGCGCAGTGGAAAGCATGCTGACAAGGAAATAAAGATCCTTTTTGCGCCTGGTGTTGTGTTGAAGTAGGGTTTGCTGTCGTGTGGGTTCCTTGCTGGTTTCGGCAGTGAGATTGTGTCGTAGAGTATTATGTTGACGTAGTGTGAATGTGATGCGATATTGTTAAGTGTGGTGAGATGGGGTTGTTGTTGTTGTAGGGTGTGATGAATGATGGATGTTGCCGATAGACTTTCGAGTAGATACAATCAAAAGTTGTAGCGTGGCGAAGAATGTCGAGTCCATCCAGAGATAGATATCCAAGGAACCATCTCCTCAACGACTCGCCCTCAAAACATCCTCACAATTAGCATCGAACCTCATACTCCAAAGCCTAATCCCCGTCGTCAACTTCTCCGTCTTCTCCAACTCCCTATCCCTGCCAAAGATGGTCTCGACAAACTCCCTTCCAGAGTTGTTGCCCATGTAAAGTTTCTCGCTTCCACGATCGCGCTTGGCAGTCTTGAGCATATGCTTCTCACAAACTTTCAACAGTTTGTTGAAGCGTTCCCAAAGCCGTTCTCCACTGTCCAGGAAGTCGTCAATGAGTTCGCGGTCATCGCGGCGGCGGATGCGCGGTAGAGATTCTTCGGCGCGTTTGATTTTACCGGCCAATTGGATCAAGGAGAGCCAGAGGTCGCCGGCCATTTCGGTGATTGGGGTGGAGGGGCCGTGGAAGGCGACTGTCCAGTCGTAGATCCATTTGCCGAGACTGTTTGCATCAAAGACGCTACCGAGAAGCAGAATGGGCTCTTCATTGGGATCCCAGTTCTTGAAGTTGTAGCCGGCGGGGATACCTGCTGCTCGCGCATCGCGATCGGTGGCGGTGGCACGCTTGGGTGGTGGTTGTGTATGTTGTTGTTGGCGAGGCTTCGGCGGCGCATCCCTCGGTACTGATTGTCTTGGAGTCGAGTAGGAAGCAGCTCTCTGTTTTCGAGGTTGGGGTTCTGGCCGAGGCTGAGGGGTGGGTTGGTAGTGCTGGTAGTAGGGGTGTTCATCAGCCTCGGAGTACTGCGGCGGTGGCGTGTGCTTGCGTGGGTCGCGCGAGTATGCCGGCGGGATCTCATCTTCCGTTACGTGGGCGTAGTAGCGGCCGTCCGCGTAGACATAGGTCGTCGATGCGCGCCTTGCGCCGGACGCTGTCTTCCCTTGGCGAGGGTATCGTTCACTCGAACTTACATGTTCAGGCTTGCGCGGGTACCCAGAGTAGCCATGTGCGTCGGGATAGTAGTAAGATGTCGTCTTGGCCGAAGGATAAGAGTAGTCCTGCGTCGCTCGTCGAGTATGCTTGGGCGTAGAGGTCTTTGGTGAAGATGTCGTATAATATCGCGGTGAATAATATCCATAACCAGGCGGCGGTGGTGTCGTAGAAGACGTGTGGTACTCGTAACCCATGTTGCAATGAGGCGATCCAGCATAGTATGATGAATAAGGTGGATACATGTCGAAGTGGAAAAAAGGAGAAGAAAAAAAGGAAGAAATAAAAGAGATATCAAAGTGTCGACCAGGGATGATCAGTCAATGTCGAATCTTATAGTCGACTGTCGAAGCCAGATGCCTCTTCTGCTGCTGCTGCTTCTGAATTCGAACGTCTCCTTTGTTCTTGTGCACCCAACATTTGGCTTCTTGCAAGATTTAGGAGAGCAGAAAATGGGACGGTTGTTTCCAAGATAGAAGGTCCCTCGGCAAACGCGGATCGTTATTGTCGCGTCGCAAAGGATTAAGATGAACAGGCAGGGATTGGCTGACGTTGCAAGCAGAAAAGCAGGAAATAAGCAACCGGGTTCGAGTAGGAAGAAAAGACGAGTCCTGTCGATGAGAGAGAAAGATGGCTGGGATGCAGGCCTCACCCAGCACAAAGCACACCAAGATGTTGCGTGAACCGTTCCTCAATCTCGCGAGGAGCGCGAATTTGTTGTGGCTGGAGAAAAATCGTCTGTGCGGGTGCCTCTTCCGTTCGCGACTTCATCAAACTTGATAACCAAAGATATGCCTCTTTGCTTTGCTTTCTCCTGTATCCGAAATACTGGACAGCGTGTTTTTTCCTGGATAGATGCAGTCGACGAGTAAGAGAAAGGGGGCTGTGATCGACTCTTGTCTCTTAGCTGCTTGCCGAGTGGGATATCTCACGCATAAAGATGAGGACAGGACCCGGCAACGTGCAGCGCAGCCTTTTCAGCCCAAAGAGAGCATGCAGCCAGCGAGAATCTGCCCAACCCTTGCACGTTGCTCCTTTATTACTCCTCCCACCCTAATCATGCAGCATGCATCAGCTTAGTCCCATCCTTGCGGCACCCCCCGTCATCTTTCTTGATCCTGCCGAGATAATACGTGTGCTGAGCAAAATAGCACCAACCCGATAACAGCTTTTGAGGGCTTCCGGTAGGTCGGGTTTGTGATGAGTGAGGTACCACCCAACTCAAATCAAATAAGCGAATCATCCTTGCCTTCCAATAGAAGAGCAGAATCTACTATGCTGCCTGGAACCATTTTCTTCGAACCATTTCGTAGCAGAGACAGAGGAGACTAAGAGCAGTAAATGACCCCCCATGCGCGGGTAGCCGCAACAAGTTTCGCTGTCTTTGCTGCCCAGAAACAAGTGAAGACTGAAGCAGCTTGGAGGTAAAACTCGCGCGTGGCGTGCGATTGATGAAAGAACATCATGCAGCGGCGCCACAAAGGCAGTTGGCGACAGCCCAATATGGCCGCCAACGCATTTTCTCTCCCGTGCCATGGCCAAAGAAAAACTATTGCTGCCCTTGGCCTTTGCCAATTCGCATGCCTACTTGTTCCTTGGTAGGCGTTCATGCGCACTCCCCTAACCGAAAAAGATCTGGCCTCCAGCCAAAATTAAATCCTGGTATAATCTCACTGGCATCTCTCCCATTATTTCCCATTTCTTCTCCACTTGTCAAAGCACACCCATTCTATGACATGAGGTTGTTTCCCGGGGGCGGAAGGGTCAACGGTGCTGTCAAAACGTGCACCAGCCCTCTTGTTTCCGCCTCCAGAGTTTCACCTTGTTTAGACCTCTCTCGCTGTTGTGGTGCGACTAAGTCTATCCACATTTCTCACCCAAATTGCGACCGGAAACTTCTTATTATTGGCCGCTCATCTCTTTTTGCTACGCCGCCAACAACAACAGCAACCCAACAGGCAAAGAATGCATGCGACTGGTCGTGTTTCAAAGTCGGGCAGCAAGAAGAAGAGCTTTCCTCTCTACTAGACTCGTGGTTGTGCATACGGTACACAGCACATACCTAGCACATCACACCTCACCGGCGCGTGGAGACTGGAGGACAGAAGCGCCCAGAATGCCCGTTATTTGGATGGCCGGTAGGATTGGTTCCGACTTCCCCTGTCCATGCCATTGGGACCCCGCTACCATCGCGTGCCGTGATTGGCGTTGTGTGTCCAGGGCTGCATGAGACCAGGGTATGCTCGGCTATCGTATCTCGCTTCCCATCACGAGATATGCGTCCTTGCCCAAAGGAAATTTGAGGGACAGTCTAGATATCAAGTGTTTGTTTGCCAACACCTTCTTTCTACTCACCGCCGCCAACGATGCTTCGCTCAAGAGTCGGTGAAGAAAAGGTTGGTCAAGCCTCAACACGAGGTCGAGAAAAAAGGCAAACAAGACTTAAAGATGGCATCGTTGGGTGAAACCCCAGAGATGCAGAGATTGTGAGATATCGTCAATTCTGTCGTACGGTCGTATGTATGTGTCATGGTCTGAGGTTAATGCCGCCTCTTCCAAACCTTTCACAAAAGGGAGAGGGGTCCCGGGCGTTTATTTTGGACAGGCAAGGAAGACGCATCGAGTGGCACGGGAGTGAGAACGTCTCTTCTCTTGCTAAGCTTCTTGCTGTACGCGTGCGTGTATGCATGTTGGTCGGAGTCGCGGGACGACAATTGACTGGCGAGTTGGACGTGGACCAGGAAAAAGAGGGGTCGAGCTGCAGCAACGGATCTCCAATGCCTTCTGATCTGGTCTCGTCCAGGAGGCCCCGGTAGACTGGATACCCAACTTCTCATGAGTGCACACAAACAGCTGAGGAAGCGTGGTATGTTGCAGATTCGAGCAACACCACTTTCGATAGTCACTCTGCTGGCCAGTCTCATGACGGCCATTGAGGAAGTCACAGGAATGACATGCATGTGGAAAGGATTGACAGAGGCGCGTGGTCGAGTCGCACAAACCCCATCGCTAGTGCAGGGACGGAATGGACGTGTTGATCATCCTTGGAGAACAAAAGTTCTGCTCCATGCTGAAACAAGGGACTTTGTGGGGTTTCCCGTCTGCAAGAAACATGACCAGTCGGCGAAATTGATCAAGTGCAGAAAACGGGTAGCAAACGTATCAGATGCAGAATGACATGCATCAGCACTCAGCCTCTTGACTGATGCCTTGATCCTACACGACGGCCATTGGCTTCCGAAGCAAGTGGTTCTGAAACAGGATGCAAGACAGGACGTCCTATCTCGCCCTTGCATACGAGATGGGAGGCGCCGCTTTTGACATGTCGCTTGTCATGTGGATAGATTTGTTTGAGCGATTGAAAAGGCAGTAGAATTCCGAACGGGTATACGCATAAGTAGGTCATTTCATCATGAGTCGTCAAATCTCGTCACAGCTTTGTTCTCCCCTCATCGGTTGTGCGCCGCACTGGCAGACGCGGGTTGATCCTTGAGGGATCGCTGGGACCTTGATCGACCTGGTTCGCGACAGAGAAAGAGTTTGGTTGAGCAGACTGCAGGCGAGCGTTTGTCAACCAGCCGACCTGTCTCATGAGAGCGCTAAGCTGGGCGCCCTGGTAGGCCAATTCATCCTTGAGGCGCATATTCTCGTTCAGCAGCATCATGCTGAGCCTGGTGTCGACCTCATGGATGGTGTTGGCTTGACGCGAGACTTCTTCACGCAGGTTCTCGTGCAGAGAGAGCAGGTGCTGGGTTGGAGAAGCGTGAGGTTGAAAGTCGGCAAAGTCAGGCAGCTCAAAGTCTGCAATGTTGTTTGGGAAATACGACGGCTCTGCGCGCGGAGCGGAGGCTCTCTTTTCTTGCTGTGACAAGGTCCTGTAATCCTGCATGTCTTGTTGTAGGTTTTGCAGCTTCTTCTCGAGCAGTTGGCGAGCGTGGTCCTGTTCGTCTTGACGCTGTTGCTGAGCGCTAAGGTAGGGGGCTAGTTTGGCGAGCGAACACATGATGGCATGGCTCGGCAGATTCTTGCGCTTGGTGTTGAAGGGGCAGCCAAATTGGCGAGCAGGGCAGGCAGCATTCGTCTCTGGGCAGTGGTGGGCGAGGTGAGTTTGCTGGTAGCGGTAGGGTATCGAGGCGGCGCAGGACGGGCATGGTATATCGTGGTCGGCGCATTCGATCTGCCAGTGCGACTATGAGGCTAGAGTCAGTGGATGCCAACGCAGCTGGGCCAAAGTCAACTCACGTCGAGGTCTTGAACCGTCATGGACCGGCGACAAGCGAGGCAGGATACAGGTTGGTGCACACAGTGCGCAGCATCCTTTCGCTGTACTTTCTGGTCGCAAGCATGATCCGGACAGTCGATCTTGGTGTAGTCGCAGTAGATGTTGACGTGGTCGAGCAGGTGGCCTCGTTTGATCTGCTTGTCGCATCCCTCTGGCTGGTTGGGACACTTGACGACAAGATCATCCAGGATGTTGAGCAGAAGCTTTGAAGCGGATCCTGAGCCAGTCAATCTTCCGGGACGGCGACAAGCAGGGCAGGTGCCAGAGTACTGGTTCCAGCTGGTCGTGTAGTCGAGGCAGTCGCGGCAGAAATGGTGGTCGCAGTCGGCTACAACCACCGGGTCGACAAAGGCGCTCCGGCAGATCGGACACATGAGGTTGCTATCGTACGCCGACACATAGTCGAGCGCGCGGAAATCCACTTCTCGTTCTTCCATCTTGAATCCTCAAATCTAGACTTGATCGGAAACGAGAACGATCAAACCACTCGGGACAAGGGAAGGTGCCTGCATGGGACTGAACCCCAGCTTTTGGCGCCTCCCGCCCCGCTTTTGACGCTCCCTGTCGCTGCCGATCCAATTTTTGCCCGTCATCGTCAACCATCAGGGTGTTCCTCTCAGCCTTTCAAAAATACATTCCAGATTCACAACCAGGTGCTGTGTTGCTTCAGGACTCTGGCAAACTATCACCTGAGATATAGCAATAAACATTGAAGCAACTTGACGTTAACATGGTGGAACAGACGATGGCCAAGGGTCGTGGGACCGATTGGACTCGAGAAACCAACTCGCACAGATACCACCAGGTATCGCAGCAAACGATTGGCATCCGAAAGCTCTTGATCCGAGTCCTTGTTGGCAAACACAACTATGTAGATAGTCGTGCACATTGGCCAAACACTTGTAGAACAAACACATAATTCATTGTCAAGAATCTAACAGAGGAAGAAACATTCAAGCTCGTCCCTCAATCTCAGCACACCTCGCCCTAACACTCCTCTCCCAACTTCTGTATTGCTTTCTCCTCTCTCCACTCAACCAGTCTATCGAATCTTGGAACATAGTCCCCAAGCCTGATCTCAATCCCGCACCAGGCCTATCGTTATCTTCTTCCTCGGCTTCTGCATCCACATCTTCCATTGCTGTATCCATATCCGCATCTTTGCGTACTGGTCGAAGCGCATGTTTTTCCTTTCTGTGTAGTGGTGTTTTGGCAGGAGGTTTGTTCTTTTTTGGTGTTTGTGCTTGAGGGACGGAAGAGATGGTAGAGGCTTTCACGGTCACGAACCAGGGGAGTTCGAGCCAGCCTTCTGTTTTGCTTGCGTGAAGGAAAGCGTCGACATCTGTTGGTAAGGGTACGGTCGGTCCGAGTGCGGCGATGGCAGAGGAACGGGCAGTGGCGTAGGTCGTGCCGTCTATTACTGTGTTGTGCAGCGTAAAGGTTGTGACTAGAGAGATTGCTGCGATCAGGGCTGGAAGGGATGATGGCGTGATAGATGAGGTGTCTTCGGGTGTTCCAATCTCGTCTGCATCTGTAGATGCTCGTTTTCGCTTTTTGGCCGACGAGCGAGGGGTTGACTTGTTCGTGTCTGGCTTGTTGTCGTTCCAACCTCGTAACTGCAAGATGGCAGACAAAGCTGCGCAGACGTGCGGTGTGGCTTGTGGTACGTCGAGAGCATCGCATACTAATTCAGCCAGAGGTCGTACTTGGTCGGGCAGATTGTCGTCCTTCTCTTGCTCTTGTGCTGACTCCTTCTGTCTTTCTTCTTCTGAGTCCTGTACCACAACCTCCTCTTGTGGAGCTTTGACAGCTGACCTCGTCCTCCTTCCAGAAGCTGTGACGCTTCCCACGCTCTTCGCGACGGATGCAGGTGTCTTGGATGGTGTGACGCCCGCACTCTTCACACTCTTGGCAGGAGTCTTGGATGGTGTACCCACCGGCGTACCCAGTGCACTCCTCCTCCCTCTTCCGCTTCCTGGGGTACCCACAGCACCCACATCCTTAAGTCTATTCGTCCTCGGTGTAGCAGGCTCTTTCAACGCCGCGTCCAAATAACCGTAGAGCTTCTTGTAGATCCTTGGAGCGACGGGTGGCCTGGCAACAACTCTGTCGATATCCAGACGATTCTTCAGTCGCTCCACTGCAATGTGTGCGCAGGCATATGTTCTTCCAATCTCTTCTTCTGCTTTGAGTGACGAGGCTTTGTTTCGTGATTGAGCGAGGAGCGAAGTTGAGAGATCGACCAGCTCTTGTGGTAGGGCATTGAGAGTCGGCACGAGTGTGATGAGCGCTTGCTCTATTGGTGTCGGCATGTGGAATGTCTCAAAACCCGGTTGGAGCCGACGACGTGTGTTTATGTGAAGAAGCTCTGGACAACGTCCAAGCCCTCGAGCCCGGAAGACGCGCAGAAAGGGCCAAGGCACGTCACGGTCACGTGTCGTCGTGGTTTTAATTATCTTTCCACATCCGGTCACTTCTACCATGTTCCCAACCTCTCGGAGACCGTCACAGTGTAGCCATGAAGATACACAAAACTTTTCATGACAGAGCGAGGTCCGCGGAAAGACCGTCACTCTCAGCCACCTCCATGACCACATCCGTGGGAAAGAGAGATTGACCGCGAGGTTTGTGACTGTCTTCTGCAAATGGTGGGGAAGATAGAGGAATGGGAGTGGGGGTTTGTTATGTCTGCAACCAGACAAAAAGATTCATGAATTGGAACCTCCAATTTGTCAGAATAATCTATACAGCCAATAAAACACAACCACTTTTAACGCTTGCCAGCAGCGAGCATCTCCTTTCTTCTCAACTTGTCCGCCGTTCTTTGCAGCGATGTTCTCATATCTCCCTTCTTGAAGTCCTCAATGTTGTAGTACTTGGGTGCAATGTCCAGCAACCACTCAGGACGGACCGAAGTCACTGTGCGAATGTAGTTCTTTGTTGTAAGAACAAACTCGTTGTACAGAACCCACTCGCTGTCAGTGCCCAACACTGTCGAAGGGTGCAACAAGACGGTCTGCTCATCCTTGACTGTGATGTACTGCTTCTTGCCAGAATCCTGCTTGGCACATTGCATGAAGTAACCACAGACCAGAGCCTTGCGGATGTTCTCGTAGTACTTCTTGTCCTCGAAAGGTGTCGACATGAGCTCGATCTCGTTGCGCTCCATAATTCTCTTGAGTTGCATGCGGACGTTGTCAGCCTGCTGCAGAGCACGGTATGACAAGAAGTGATCGTGGCACCACTGCTTGGGGTTTTCTTGTGCTGCTGGTGACTTGAAGGCGTGGTAGACGTTGAGAATGGTAAGATGGTCACCGTCAGGGTGTGCGAAAAGGTCCTTCATCTCATCGGCACGCTTGCGAGCGCTGTTTGGTCGTACAAACACGTTGGGAACTGAGAGAAGTGCTGTGAGAGAGAGAATTTCGTTGGAGCAGTAGAACTCGGGGGATGAGATGAGCATGACTGCAAGAGCAGGGTCGAGAGGGAACTCGGAAGCCATACGGCCAAGCTCTGTCAGCTCACCCTCATCGTCGAGACAGGCCAGGTAGTTGAGCTCTTCCAAAGCACGCATAAGGGTCTCGGGAGCGGGAGGGTCCATAAGATCGAAGTGTACCAAGTCGTCGACACCAAGCTTCTTCAATTCCAAGACTGTTGATGACAAGTTCGAGCGCAAAACTTCGGGGTATGATTGGTCGATAAGCTCCTTCTTGAAAGCGGCCTCGGTGTACAGGCGAAAAGCCTTTCCAGGCTTGGTACGTCCAGCACGACCAGCACGCTGTTGGGCTGAAGCCTTGGAGATGGGCGAGACCAGCAGAGACTCGACTCTGATTCTAGGGTTATAGACCTTTTGCTTACTGAAACCAGGATCGATAACGTAGACGATACCATCGATGGTGAGCGAAGTTTCGGCAATGTTGGTAGAGATGATGATTTTGCGACCAGGGCGACCACCAGCGCGGAAAGGACCAGGGGCAGGGTCGAAGATGCGCTGTTGTTGGGCTGGAGGCAGAGAACCGTACAGAGGGTAGACCTTGAGTGGACCAGCATCTGCTTCTCTGATCATCTCATCTGACTCCAGACTGATCTTTCTGCATGCATCCTCAATCTCTTCCTCACCAGTCAAGAAGAGGAGGATGTCACCCTCGGGCTCGGTGGCGTGGATCTGGAGAACGGTACGAATGGCGGCCTCGACGTAGTCTCTCTCGGGTTCGGCGGTGTAGAAAATCTCGACGGGGTGGGTACGGCCAGGAACGGCAAGAAGAGGGGCATCGTTGAAGTACTTCTGGAACTTCTCGGCATCGAGAGTGGCGGACATGATGATGATCTTCAGGTCAGGTCTGCGCTGGGCGACCTCCTTGAGAAGACCCATAAGGATATCAGTGGCAAGAGTACGCTCGTGAGCCTCGTCGAGGATGATTGTGCTGTAGCGGCTGAGGTTGTGGTCGTTCATGGCCTCGCGCAAAAGCATACCATCTGTCATGTACTTGAGGATGGTGTTTTGCGAAGTCATGTCCTCGAAACGAATGCTGTAACCGACTTCCTGGCCGAGTGTGACATCCATCTCTTGAGCGACACGCTGGGCGACCGACATGGCGGCCACACGACGAGGCTGTGTACAGGCTACCATCTTGCCCTGCTGGTGTGGCAGATCATCGTACAGGACGAATTGGGGGATTTGCGTCGTCTTTCCTGAACCAGTTTCTCCGACGAAGACGAGGATCTGGGTTTGCTGGAACATTTGGAGGAACTCATTTCTACGCGCCTAGTCAGCAAGTGGCGCATATGACTGCACAAAGATGAACACACCTTTGAGCGTGGACAGGCAGGTTTCTGCGGGTCTTCAGGATGCCAAAGTAGCGCTCGGAGAGGTTGTTGCCGTTGAAAGGGTTGGAGGGACCATCCTCGGCCTTTGCTGCTTGCTGGGCGGTAGTCGTGTGGCGCTTGAAGTGGGTAAGGCCATCGGTCGCGCTTCCATTTGATCTTCCGTTCGAGTAGCCGTTGTCGTCTCCGTGGTCCATGTGGGCCAGGTAAGGGTTGGAGGCGGGATCGGATTCCATCTTTTGGCGCTTTGCGCGCGACTCGTCGCCGGATCTTCTGGCAGACATTTTGACGTTTGGTGTATAATATGTGTCCGGTCTTGGAATGCCGCTGAGGTTTATTGAGAAGTGGCTGGATAATGGATGCGACAAGAGCAAGAAAGTGGATGTCGTCGAAAAGTCCAGAAAGACTCTTGAGGTGGTTCAGAGAGTCGCCGCTTTGGTCCAAAAAAGTCCCTGCAACTCCATCATCATCTCGGTCTTGGCGTTTCCGCCCTCCGCTCCGCTCCATTTCCTTTCCTCTGTCCTTTCCGATCACAGAGTCCGGTCAGGTTTTTTGATAGGTCATGAACTCGATTCGCATTGTTCAATCGCATATCTGTTTGCCGCGGCATTACCAGAATAGAAATACAAAAGAGTTCGTGGCGCCTCACTCGCAATCGTTGGCAACAGCGCACAGCCACTTGTGCCCCTCCATCCTTCGCGCCTCAGCCTCACTTAAACCATCCCACCTCCGTCGTCATCAACCTCTGTTTGACCTCTTCCTAAACACAACATCAACATGGCGAACACAAAATTGCTACTGTTTCTCTGCATAGTCGCAGTCTTGCTCTTCGCAACTCCTACACATGCATTCGGCGCCGGAAACATTGCTTCCATTTCCAAGGTTGAAGGCAAGAATTGGCGCCATGGTGATATCGAAGATATGCTCAAGACGGTCGACTGCCTCAAGAAACATAAATGGACCTCGATGATGATCAAGGTAGGCTTTATCTTTATAGCATTAACACTCTCCGTTTGTTGATGAAAATCTGCAGCGTGTCTACTTTGGAAACTGGCTTCGTGATTACAGTCAAGCTGTCGACGTTGGCACTCTCAAGGGCGTCCCTGCCAGCACCATTCGTATTCTCGTCTGGGTTCTTGCCTTTATGAGCTTTGGCTATGCCACTGCTGAATTCGAAGTCACGGATGAACGCCTTGGCGTCTACCGTCCAGAAGAACACATTGACAACCCAAAGGTTTTTTGGACCAAAATTGATCAGTATGTTGCTCGTAATGCTAATATACGTGTTTGTGATGTAGGATTATGCCGACAACGTTGATGCAAGGCAGTATGACCAACGTCTTCGTGGTCCTGTCCAACAAGAGGAACTCGCAATTGATCCCGATACTGGAATGAAGAACTATATTGCAAATGAACGCGGAGACTGGGCCACTTCTTCAGGCTACGTCAGATACAGCTTCAAGAGGGCCATCCATTATGGTCGTCTGTACACTCACGGTCACAACAAGGGTGATGAGAAAGACTTGTGCGAGGCACTTCGCTGTTTAGGCCAGTCCCTGCATACCCTCGAGGACCTGACAAAGAGCGATACGGAATGGGAGGGGTAGATTTTGTTAGCTGCGACCATGATATAGACATTCCGTGGCATCTCTTTGAAGTTCTGAAGTTGAAGAGCGTGGAACTTGGCGCTGATAAGCTACGTACTTGAGGCGCACCGGCTGCCAAGACATCGAATTGCGAGTTCCTTCCCGTTTCAGAAAGAGCGTTGCGGCTACCACGATGGACATTTACATACAATTTTCTCAATCCAACCATCCATCCATCAATCAATCACTCAACCAACCAACTACACGTACAACTCACGTTCTTCTCATCTACCATCACAATCATCAAAATGTCTGCCTCTACTTCAACCCCCACCAACTCTCAGACTGGCGCTGCCAGCAACGCAAGAAACAGCGCCCTGCGCGCTCGCGCACAACTTCTACCCGTCTCTCAGCACATGCCCCGCCTGCTGCAGACATCGACGGCAACCAGGTCACAATCATCAGAAGCGCCACTGGCTCGGGCAAGTCTACTCAGATGCCTCAAGCCATCTACGATGCACACTCGGAGCGCCTCAAGGAGTTGCTCATCGGCATGACCCAACCTCGCCGTCTTGCTGCTCACGAAGTAAGTAATTCTCAATGTGTCCCTTCCATATTCCCATGTTTTCTTTTGTACTTTTCCCACCCACAATCTGAAGAATGTATACATGAAACATTACTGATCATGACTTCCTCAACAGGTCGCCCTTCGTGTTGCGAATGAGAAAGACGTGCGCTTGGGTGATCTCGTTGGCCTTCACTACAAAGGCACCGACAGAACCTCCCCCAAGACCCGCATCGTGGTCGAAACAGATGGTCAGTTCGTTTCTTGTTTTGTCAGGCATACATACTCATTCTAGATAGGGACCATGCTGGCAAAGGCTAAGCTGGACTTGAAGATGAGCAAGTACGGGGTCATCATCATCGACGAGGCCCATCAACACACCATCGCGACCGACATGCTCCTTGGTCTGCTCAAGGACATTTTGAGCAAAAGAGAAGACTTGAAAGTCGTCATCATGTCAGCCACCCTGGATGCAGCCATGTTCACCGAGTTCTTCCCGGGTTCAAGAGTGGAGTCCGTGCCTGGCCAGCCATACCAGGTCACCAAACACTACTTGTCCGAGCCGACAGATGACCTGCCTGCTGAGATCATCAGCACCATCATGTTCATTGCTCTCACACAGAGCCTCAAGCCCGGCAACATCTTGGTCTTTGTCTCGGGCGTTCGCGAGATCAATCAGGTCATCTCAGGCGTTAAGAAGGCGCTTGGCCCAGATGGCCGCTTCCGTGCCGAAGCTTTGGACCCTCTGGCGTGCTATGCACTGCACTCCAAGCTCTCAATCGAGGACCAGCAGCTCGCAGTCAATGCTCTGAAGCCCGCTGCAAAGAACGGTAGATTCGGCCGCAAGGTTATTGTCGCAACCAACATTGCCGAAACGTCCATCACTATCCCTCGGGTGACCCACGTTATCGACAGTGGCATGGCCAAGAGCAGGATCTTCAACCATCGCAACCAGACTTTCGGGATGCGTGAGCATCCCATCAGTCAGGCCGATGTTGCACAGCGAATTGGCCGTGCAGGACGTCAAAGTGATGGTGACGCATGGCTGATGTATACCGAGAAGGGCCACAAGGAGGATCTTATTCCACAATCCTGGCCTGAGATCCAGAAGTGCGACATGACAGGGGAGGTCCTGACAATTTTGAGCATGGGTTACCACCCACTCAGCTTCGACTACATCATCCCTCCTGCCACAGGTACTGTGATCAGAGCGCTCAGCATTCTGACAAAGCTCGACGCCATCGACCTGAACGGCGCCCTGCTCCAACGTGGCAGAGACCTGAACCAGATTCCTCTGGATGTTTTCTCTGCGCTCGTGATCATGGAGAGCACAAGATTTGGCTGCTCGGACGAGATCTTGTCCATCGTCGCCATGATCGAAGCCGTTCAAGATGGCAACAATATCTACCTTCGTGCCGACGAGAAGAATGACGGGGAGAAGGCCAAGCTCGCCAGAACTCACTCGCACTTTCGCCACCACACCGGCGATCATCTCACTCTTCTCAATATTTTCATGGGATGGAAGCAAGCCCGTGTCGACAACACCACCGAGGCCTTCTTTTCCCAGTGGATGCTGGACGGG